>NW_019167915.1:5961169-6171014 GCF_002303985.1 Durio zibethinus | reverse complement strand
TAAAAAAATCCTTCATAAGGTTTCCAAAATATAACTCCAGAGAACCGGATAGGAAAAGCATTTGGAACTACTAGTATGGTCCATGTATTTTAATAATAGGGGCTGTAACGCGTCGCCATTCTCAACCTTGGAACCTTCCTGCAATATATAGGACAAAGTTTTAACATCCTTTATTTAAGTTGCAAGAACTGAAAATAAAAACACAATAGCATATTAACATATGAAAAGGTAATCCAAATTAAGATGAAAGAACCACAGTTGCAAACATACCCATATCCATAAGGAGCAAAGAAATATGGAGCCATAAATGGGCCCCGGGGTCGCATAAAAGGGTTGGACCGACGTGGACGATATTGTTTCATACCAGGTATGTTGGTCCGCTTAGCAGTAACCTACAAAGATATCAAGAAAGCACATCATGTTTAAATTGTTTAACAAATGAAAATTTTAAGGTGAAAAACTATTTTTCATGGTGTAAAAACAGCAGCTATTTTTCCTTCTTCTCAAAAGAATAAGAGAAAAAGAAAAAATAGAAAAAAGAAAACTAAATTTTACCTTCAACTGCCTGCCATGAAGTTCAGATTCATTCAAAACAAGAGCCTCTTGAACAGCCTCAGCTTCAAGGAACTCCACATAAGCATAACCCTTTGGCTGGCCATACTTGTCTGTACGAATAGTAACCCTATTTACAGTCCCACAAGACTGGAAATGCTGCTGAACTTCTTCAGGTGTACATGAATAATCCACCTGCATTCTCATAATGTTTTATATGCAGCCAGTAAACCATGCACAACAGGGTATTTATAAAAAAACAATTAATAAGAAACAAGTGGCAGTAATTGCTATAAGAAAACAGAGACTAAGCAGCAAACAAGTTCACTTGTGCAGCAAGTATCTACTTACCATTCACCTTGTTAAGAAAGGTCAGACCAGCCTGAACAAAGACCAGGTCTTAGTTTACTTTGTTAAACGGCCAGTGCACTCAGGCGTTTCTAATTAAGGAGCCAAACTAAGGAAATGGTTAAAATCTTCTCAAGCAATTAGCATTCACACAGGAAAGACAATGTTGATAGATAGGGCCAACACATTGATTAATGATCTAATCACAATAACCTAAGTAATTATTGATCATTAACTAAGTTTGCATTCTAGAATAAAATAATTTGATGCCAGAAATATCCCAAGAAAAGCTAGCATTTAACAATGAAGGAAGGGAATAAGGAGAAAAAACAAAACCTTAATTATCATTTTCCTTTTTCCTTTTTTGGGGCAAGGGGTTTTAAGACAAAAGAATAATGATTACTGGATAGAAACCAGTGATCCCTAATTGTCCCAAGTGATGAAATAAAAAGAGATCACAGACCCCTCACCATCAGAAGCAAGACACCTAGAAATCCCTCGAGCATTGACCACCGGCAAAAGCAGCACTCTGATTTGCAAATAAAACAGCAAATACCAACTGCTAGTCTTTACTCTGCAAGCACATGCTTTCAACTGATTGAATCAAATTTTGTTTCTCCATCCATACCGGCCAAGTGCTCAAGTTAAACCAAGACGAGATTTTTACAATGCTAATACTTTTTTTTTTCTCTTTTTCCTACTATTTCAGGTAATGTCGATTTAAATATTTTTGGAATATCCTAGCTTTTACTCACTTTTTTTTTTTTTAACTTTTTTTCTTTTCTGCCTTCAGATTTTCTGTGTACCGAAAGGATTCAAGTTTTCTTTCCTTCAAATTTTGACTCAAAAGTTTAACACTCTTGTTTTTATCATCTCTCTTCAATCACATAAATATAGTATGCTTTGTGGGTTTTTCTAGCCGAACTATTAGCTATTTTCACCCAACCCCAGAATTATTAAATCAGAACTTGAAGAACGAAGCTTCACCTGCGATTATAGTAAAAGATATAGTCAACAAAGGATTCTAAACTGAGAAATCCTTCACCATGTTAATGCTCAAACTTTACATTTGATACATAATAAGAAATGCTCACTTGGAGAAACAAGATAGCAAGTTGCAGCATTCCCACACAAGAGAGATGAAAAGAAAAAAGAGTGGTACACTAAGCTAAAATAACCATGCACATCTATCGAATTAAATCTGTTGTTCCATCTATTATGAGTTAAATAAGCCATAAGAGAAAGTAGTCACGTTACCATATCCTGACCTGCCTAGTTAGCAGTGTTGTTACCAAAATCCTTGAATTTCAGATTTCAAAGACACTGCTCACTCCTATGATAGTTGCTAAACCCAAACCTCAAAGTGTATTAACTTGATAAATGTAAGGAGGACAGCACATGAAAGGCTATAAACCCAGTTCACTAAATAGCAAACCAGGGTCAGTGCCATATTACGGACATGTCAACCCTACATGACCAAACTAGGGCCAAGCTCATTAGGACAAGCACAGGAAAAGAAGAAAATTCCATTACATTCTCCACAACAAGGAGAAGAAAACAAGATAGCAATCCAAATACCAACTTTTCATGAGAATAATTTTTATGACAGCTTATATGTTATAGAAAGGACAACACTCTTAACATTTGTTTTCCTCAATTTGTAATCCTTCTTCATCTGCATTTTCTTTCCACAATAGACATCATAATCACAACTGAAACCAGAACCTGAGTTAATAATGAAAAGTTGTCATTTCAGTCAACTTTAAACAATGAACAATCTCAGCATTCAATAGTTATTGTAATTTTCCAAATGACTGTCTAATTAAAGTTATAATTTATATTTTTTGTCATTCCCCACTCCTAGACAAACATGTCATAAAGATACAGCACTTCACGGTTGGTTTCTTCATGCATGCGATGCACCTCCTGTAGTAATGTCACCTAAACAGGAGCCCCAAGGCGAGGCAATAAGACGCCGCCGGTTATTGGCTTTTAATCCAGTGTATCCACCAGATGCACTGATAAAGCTGGACCACTAGTTGACTCAATTTGAATTGTAACCAGATTTTAGTTTCAGCTATAAAGATTGGTCCGAATAACAGCACTGCTGTATCCTGGCCTAATTGGTTAGAATATGAACTTGCAAGCAATGTATAGATGAAATTATTTTTTTTTAAATCATTTTGGATAGTTGATAGGACAAGTTCAACCTAATTGCCACAATTTAACCATTCTCATCTGCAGGGGAAAAGGTTTACTTTGTTGTTCTTGTGGTTGTAGATTCAGAAATTAACATGTCATTTACCTATCCATGTAGCTTAAGGCTCAATATTGATTGATATTTCTCAATAATGTAGGTGAATATATGCATTTGCATCATTAGAGTAACATTAAAACTGTTTTTGGAGACCCATGCAAAGGTGAGAAATAAAATAAGCAAGGGAAAGAGACCTCACATTGCCAACAAACACTGATCGGGAATCTACTTCCTCTCGATTTGCCTGAGATGTAGCTGCAGCAGCAGGATCTAGTTGCATAGAAACAAACATTGATAATGGCTCTTAATACTTGTGGTTTCGCTTACATCCAACCACAAAAGATGAGCATGCAACTAAAATTAAAGCCCATTGATAAGAATCAACAAGTGAAAAACCAATGTGCGTCAATCAAATCAATTTTATTCAACCTAATAACAACAAAGAATAAATTAAAAGAAAAACTCTCCTAATCATACAACAAGGAAAAATAAAATGGGCAAATTGAACCAAGAAAATAGAACGAAAAGGAATAACCTTGTACGGAACCCATCTCCTTCTCGACCTTGGCTTGCATCTCACGAAGAGCAGCGGCTTCTTCCTCCATCTCTTTTAGCCTTCTTTTCATGTCATCGAGGTCCTGCAAATTTCTCCAAAATTAGGGTTTCCTCCAAATAGGAAAAGCCCTAACACTAATAAAAGTGTAAAAACAATAAAATAAAATAGTAAAATTACAGCTTCAGTGGATTCCGCAGCTGCCATGTCTATATCTTCTCCTTCCATCCTCTCCCTCTCTCTCAATTGAATTGATTTCTTTGTTTTTTTTTTTTTTTCCTTTTGAAGAAAAAATAAAAATAAATTTTAAGGATCGAAAGCTGCCCGTTCCTGTTGTAGCTAAATATACTTTCTTCCAATGTCAGTTTTTTATTCGTGCCACGTCAGACTACTAGGTTTTTTATTTTAATTATTTATTTATTAGTAATAAAAAGATTTTAAGTATCCATTATGTGTTATTGATCAAGATGAGGTAAATTGCAATTTCGAGAGAAGAATACTCCACTATAAAAGCGAAAAATATATAAAAATGACAAAATTAATTTTTCTAAATTTTAGGAATTTTTTAATTATTAGTAATATATATTAAAAATATTTTTAATATATTATTTGAACTAAATCGATTATTTTTAAAATAAATTCTCTCACATCAATATGATGTGCTTCAAATTTTATTTTTGGCTCATAAAAAAAAATCAAATTCCAATCAATAAAAAATCTTTCACTTACTAACTAGACTAACCTTGTTAGTATTATAAATTCATTGAAATTGGTCGGAGTTTGTGGCTGTAAATCTTGTATGCAACAGAGCAATGGTCAGTCGAGCAATAATGTAAGCATAATTTGCCTTGAATTTAGATATGTTATAGATAGCTGCAGGTTATTCAGGTTAGGAATGCAGCAGCGGTAAAAAGTAAAAACATGCTCTATGAGACTATTTCCTTGCTATAAATATATATCCAGAAGGGGTTCTTTTTAACCTTTCAAAAGAAAGAGAAAAGAATATTGTCTCCTTCAATTGGCTGATTGATTCGATGCCCATTTGTTTGATATAAGCCTGCAAATCAAATCAAGGCAACTCTTTTGTCTTTGATTCATCCAAAAGAAAATGCTTTATTGTTTTGAGGATTTCTGTGCAAAATTCTGGCTTTTTTTTTTTTTTTAACATTTGACCATATTCCCCCAAAATTTGTCCTCATGTTGTTCATGCTTCTTGCAACTTGCAAAGCCCCATCTCCCCATTTTTTCAGTTCGTTTTTTTCTGATTCTGATGCCTTACATGTCGGATACGCATAGTTGGGTCGACCAAGCATCTCAAGACAAACATTATTAAGACTATCAAATTTTTCATTATAACAAAGCATATCAAGGCATGGGTTCGATCTAAGCCATCCCCTTTCCCCTAAATACGGTGGACCAAAAAAATTTTAATAATATGAGATTGGTCATTAATATTTGCCATAAAGTCTGGTCTTGCTTTATGGTTTAGATAATTTATTCTTGCTAGCTGCAATATTTTACTTCCAGATCTACCTGCATGAAATCATCTACTCCTCCATCCCATTTTTTTGCCCACACAAAGAATTTGTGACGGAGGGAGTGCTTACAAGTTACAGTCATTAGAGGAGCTAGTGATAGAAAATACTCTAAGCCCCTTGAACAGGAACTTCTATTTTACAGTCATAATTAGACATACTGATTAGGGCACTGCATGTTCTACCCGTTAGGAGGTGTAGCGGATGGATTTGCCATGATCTGCACTCTTTCCTTGCGATTCACTGACTTGAATTTTGCAATCACAGGTTTTACCTTCTCGGTTGTCTTGATGATGGTCAGGAACAAAAACCGATAGAAAACAACCATTGCCAACAAGATGATAAGATCAACCCACTTAGAGTATGCCATTTCTACATACCATGTTTGCTTTAGAAGTTCTTCCCCTGCAATAGTTGGTGGCCCTCCAGCTTGAATGTTAGGAAATGTCAAGCCTTCAAACTCATTCTTAAACAATCCCTGGAAAGCATACTTGTGGAAAGCAATGTGGTATAGGGGATACTTCAAGATTGGCTTGGGAAGGTCTGCCGGTAATCGGAAGAATCCTCCAACCAAAATCATCATACCTTGTATTCCAGCACCCACTATGATACCCATTAGAAAATTGGGTACCAAACTTGCAACAATCATCATGAGGCTTTCAACCAACATCATGCAAGCAAATAATGTGATTACAAAGAACAAGAAGTGTTCATATCCTTTGTGAAGTCCAGGAAGAAAATAAGCAATTGCTCCTGGAATTATTGCAACTAGTGCCAAAAATGGCAGACCAGAAAATGTGTTACCCAAGACAAAGGCAGTTACACCATAGTGCCCATTTAGTCTTTCGCGTTCAAATACCTGAATGAAGGCAGAAAAATAAATGTATACATACTTGATTAGTCAAAATATTCAGGACATTTCTCTTTGTCAGAACTCAACTATATCAATAGAGGTGATCGACACTATTACAAACCTTCATTTCCTCTACAAAAGAAGGGAATCCACCAATGGCCATGAAAGTCAGAAATGATGCCACAAACATAATGAGAGAACCTCTTGCCTGAAAAACTCAAAATTTTTAAAACTGATTTAGTTTACATGTCATTTTGATTTGCCATGTTGAAATCAAATTGGTCTCGAAAAGCCCTTTTGTGAAATATGAAGCATATATATATTTTTCTCTTTTACTAACCTGAATTGATCCATAGCTCGTCCCAAGGTGGCTAAACACAGTGGCAAGGGCTCCGGATAAAGCAATATAGATAACAAGACGCAACCAATAGTAGCCTAGATCGCGATACATGTTAATGAAAGATCTTCTAGTAAGGACATGGCACTGGGTGAAGAAGCTAGCATGGCTTTCATTCCTCTCCAATGCTCCACCATCCTGACACCCATAATCCCAGAGCCATTAATGCTTTCCTAAAATGTATTCTAGAATTGCACAGGAAAACGAGCTGCTTCTAACTAACCTGTTTACAAATCTGAGCTATCTCTTTCTGAACCTCTTGGTATACATCAGAAGACTTGTATGACTTTACCAGAATATTAATTACTTCCTCTGTGGGAATTCCATTTGCAAAACCTAGCTCAATATCCTGGTGAAAACAGAACAAAGCAATGTTTAGTATTAGCAACAAGCATCTTCAAATAGATCATATAAGATATTTAGAAGGTCTTAACTCAAATGGTTCATGCAGCCACTATTAAGAAGTAACATTTAGTAAGTTTGAGGTTCGAACCCCTGCACCTGTAATACCTTCCCTTATTTCTAGGCTAGGCTGCAACCTCTTTGTACCAAATCATACCGGATATTTAATTACATTGAGAAGTATTTGTAAAGTAGTTTATGAGAACATCATACCTTGTCAAAATCCTTGTTTATGGTTTTGAGGAAGTGATCAGACGGGTTCTGGAGACTTGGGCAGGGGAATCCATTTAAAGCAAAAAACTAGTATATTATTTTGAAAATAAGAGAGATTAGTTTCTTTTGCCAATTCTACATACAAAATTTATAGTACTGAAGAAAGGGGGAAAAAACACAAACATACTTCATTTGCTGCTGAAACAGGACCAAAATACACTGTTTTGCCCACAGATAGGAGGTAAAGATTGTGAAAGAGTTGAAACACTTCACTGCTAGGTTGATGGATGGATGCAATAATTGTTCTTCCAATTCCATCTTTCCTATTCAGGCTAGCAATTCTGCTCATCACATAATATGAAGCTGCACTGTCAAGCCCACTAGTAGGTTCATCCAGGAAGAGAAGTTTTGGGTGTGTCAGGATTTCAATGCAAATGCTAACTCTCCTCTTTTGACCACCACTCAATCCTTTAACTCCCCACCCACCTATCTGAGTATTCATAGCGTCTTCCAATCCCATTTCTCTGATTGTCATTTCTGCTCTCTCCTTCTTCTCTGACTTGGATATTGTGTCTGGCAATTGGAGCTGAGCTGAGTAATAGACAGCTTCTCTTACAGTCAACGTAGCAATCAAGGCATCGTCTTGGGTTACATACGCCTGTATGATGGTATGGTAGCAAGAACTTTTGAAGATTAATTATACAACTATCAAAGGAAAAATAGATCATAGATCAGCTACAACTTACTGTTACAAGCCTGTAAGGTAACACTGAAATTAAGTGAAGTTTTTTTTTTTTTTTCATTGCATTACATAATTTCTTAAATAATTTGTATTTGCTGCATTATCAATATATATTCACAGAATTATAAGAGGAAGTTAAAGAAACGTTTTTGTATATTTATTTTAAAGACTTATAAAAATTTATATTTGCTCTTTAACAAGATAATATTATATAATTTATTAACAATATATATCTATACACCAAAAATGCATTAAATATAAACTTATTCTTGAACAGTTTCTCCCTTACCGATGTTCCATAAGCCAAGGCTTGTTTACGTCCATTGATAAGAATATCTCCTGCTTGCCTTGCGTTCGGAGCCAATCTCCCTGCAATGAACATTAATCAAATTATTATTTTTATGATTTACATTGAAATGTTTGTCAATGAGGTTTTATATTATCAAACAGTAGTATTTTTTTTAATTATTGTAAAAATATAAGTTTCTACTGCTATTCTTTTACCTATAAAACTGTTCAAAATTTTTTTTTTATATATAAATCGAGTGAGATAAATAAGATCTAAAGTTGAGATCCATTTTGGTCATATTAGTTAGCAAGTATACTTACCGAATGCACATGCAACAAGTTGATATTTTAATTCTAAGGGCCAGAGGAGACTAAGACTTAAATGAAATAATAGAAAGAGGTAAGGGTAAAATTTTCATTAATTAATGGATGCAAGACTTAAATGAAATTTGTGAAGTTAATTATTAAAAATAATTAAATTAAAATTAAAATCGAATTCAAATTTTAATTTATTTAGTTTATATAATTATTCTTAAAAAATGGCATTTGATAAAAGTTAAATTCTTGGTAACTTCTTCTCTATTTTTAAGTTATGGTCATTGATGTATCATAAAAAATATAGACTAATAAATTAAAAAGTCTTATTATATTTAATAAATGTTGATATAGTTTTGATATAGTTATTTTTTAAAAAAATTTAATATAATTTTTATCATTAAATAAAAAATAATTAAATTTGAATTACAAATAGCATTTTTAATAATTTTTTTATGTATCATTAATCTTATCATTGATTCAATCTATTAATTTATTTTTTATTATAAATTTTATTAAATTATTTTCAATAAAATTTCTTTTGAATTTTACCTAAATAATTTTATCTAAATTTTACCCTTTGCCAAATAAAATCACCTTTGTGACACGGACAAAGACACTCATCTTAAATACAATAGATAATAAAAAAAAAGTCAAAAAAAAAAAAAAAACAATAGATAAAAAAAGTTAGTGTTTATATAAGAATTTAAACCAAAAAAAAAAAAAAAAGTAGTTGAGGATTTGGTGATTAGGTTCAAAGTCTTAAAACAGTTGGTATAAGTTATTAAGGTCTCATGCATTAATAATTGATTAAAAAGCTGAGTAGCTAAGGAGAGATGTATGATTATGATGTTTAACTGTGACTTTAGAAGAAATGAAAATATATTAACTTCATTTTCATAACATTAGTGCAAATTAGATGAAGTGACTATTCAAATAATATTTGGCCATATCATTAAATTATTCTACCCCACTGTTATCAAATATATTTTACTCCTAACTCTTTAAATATTTTTTAGATGTGGGCCTACTGGACAGAATAGGCTCAACACTATTCCAAGTCGTTTTTAAAAATATTTTATATTTTAAATATATATTATAAAATTAAGTTTAAATTAAAATATTTTTTATTAATTAATAAAATAATAAAATAAGTCACTAATGTCTAGTGATAAAAATTTTGATTTTTTTAAAATAATATCTTGATTTGGAATATTGTAAATGAAAAAAATAAATTTAAAAAAGTTACCTCCTTATGAATTTGATAAGCTCGATTCTAAATTAATCAAAATATAAAATAATTATGAAACATTGAAAATTTTCCGAAAAGAAAAATAATAAGTTGAGTCTAAACATCTTTATCACAAAACCAGGTCTACGTGAGTCCAGTGTGCTATATGGCTTTTTTTTTTTTTACCACAACTGATATTCTGCGGCTTGATGCAAATAACTGATATATGGCACATGGACCTAACTAATTTGCTACAGTTAATTAAATTATTTTAATTAAGCATATGTCTACTTGATTAATAATTATGTGAATTTAAAAACTTTAACAGTCCAATCCGGAATATTGCTAATAAACCTAAAAGTTCATCTCCGCTACAGTCGAAATGTTAAAATTTCATTTATCTGAAAAGGAAATGCTTGAATTTGCCTAATGCATGTATGTATTTTAGATCTAATAATTTAAAATATATATAATATAATAATATGACATGAAAATGATATGAAAAAAATATGAAAATGACATAAATTAAAATTTTAACAAAAATTATATATATTTAATTAAAGTAAAAAAAATTATTTCATATTTTTTTTGAATATAAATTATAACATATAATTTTTATATAAAATATAACAAAATATATAAATTATTAATATTTTATATAGTACATATATATGAATGGATATTTTGATTATATTTTAGATATCAAATCTGATGCAAATTTGTATTTAAAAAATTTAAATTGCATCAGGCAGCTGTATATAGAAAAAAATCTAGGAAAGCTACAAACATTGTTCTTGAATGGAAAGCAAGTTTTGTTTGAAAGCAGAAAAAGAATTTTTTTTATAGAATTTATATTTCATATATATTATTAATATATAAATTTTATATATTATTAATAAATTAAATAATATTATTTTATTCATCAAATAAATCACATCATATCATTTTATTAACGAATAAATTTGTAGAAAATATTAATTTTTTTGTTATAAACCTTTTTTTATGCATATAAGCAACAAAAGGGGAGGACTTTCCTTTGGTATATTCATATTTTATTTAGCTGAAAAAAATCTTCTCTCTTTCCTATCTATTTGAAATATTACATTTTAATTTCCCTTGTTCTCTTTTTTAGTATATATATATATATATATATTAAAAATGAAAAAAAATAAAAACACAACAGTTGTTTCTCATTAGACTGATTTTAAGGTTGTGTAGAGAATTAATTTTAACTATGAAAATAGATCTATAAATTTTAAACACAATATAAAAATTATACAAAAAATATAAAAATAATACAAATTAAAATTTTAATAAAAATATATATTTAGTACATATTCGATGCGAATTGTCCATGAATTATCAAAACTATATATATAAGAAATAGGTGAGGATAAAAGTGGATTATTTCAACCACAATGGTCATCTTTAACGTAAGGAAGAAAAAAATTCAATATATGAAACCAAATATGTAAATACCCAAATAATAATTACGTCCATCACAACGATTAGATGGCGATGGCAGTGGTAGCGTGTGAATGACAATGTGATATTTGAAGGGTTTTAAGAAGGAAGATTTTGAGGCTGTGTGGTAAAAAAAAGAAAAAAAAACAAAATTCAAACGTTTAGAGCTGAATGAAAAACAGTAAGAACATAGAACAGCCTGCTCCTGGTATGGAATGCGTGCTTTATTACCTGCTAAGGTATCAAGAAGTGTCGACTTGCCACAACCGGAAGGACCCATTATCGCCAAGAGCTCTCCAGGACGAGCATAGCCCGTCAGGCCCTGGAGGATTGATCTGCTCCCACTTTTTCCACCTGGAACTGTGACCCACAAATCCTCCCATGTCAAGAAAACACCATCCCCCATAAACCTGTTACTTCCTCCTGTCTTCGTCTCTGGCATTGGATTAAGGTTTTCTACTTCCAAAGCAGTCTGGATTTCGGCAGGTTTACCCTGCAGAGACTCTGAATTTTGAAACAGAGCTGCCATGGTGGGAAAAAAACTGGGTGCAAAACAGAAGTACTGACTGACGTTCTTGACTTAATTATTTCAGGTAGCTTCGTGTTAAGAGGCAAATGACAAATATTTATATTGGGATCCTTCATCACCTGTACGAAAATTTTTGCTATGAAAACTTTGTACCATAATGTATTTGTATTTAGAAGACAGCAACGTAAGCAGTCGACGTCAAAGATTCACGAACGAAAGAGTAATACAAAACGACGACTTTTGGCCAATCACATAAATGACACGTTCTTGTCAGATATTAAAAATTCAACCTGTTAGCACGACAAAAACAATGTTCTTTGAATGTACCCTCGTTGGTGATTAGCGGATCGTGCCTCCCGTGGGTTATTGGCGGATTGTAGTATACACCTACTTTTCCACATTCTAATTAAGGAGAAGCTTAGAGCAACGTCCTAATATCAACAAAAAAGATATTTTCCTAATGATGTTGTCGTCATTTAGAAATTACACAATAATTGATGCCACTGACCCAGTGTGTGGACATTATTTTTCGTTCATACAAATATTGAAATATACATTTGTGGATGAGATTTGGCATAAAAGCCGAATAAAGATGATCCCTAGGCCCTAGCTAGTTGGAAATTTTCTTTAATACAGGAGCAGTCATAATCAATAAAATTAAAAAAAAAAACTTGCAAAAGATGAGGATTGAAACTCCAATTTTATAGAAAATTTTCTTTTAAAGGAGCTCAGTGAACCCTTTATATTTCTTTGTTTCTTCGTCTGTGTGTTTGTGAAATTGGTCTATATGTTAAAATTTTTAATTTAAATATTTTGCAATCATAACAATAATATTAAACTAACTCTAAACAAAAATAAATTACTTATTTTTATCACTCATAATTAAGTTACAGCATTTTGAGATTATTTATTTGAAAAGCACATGGAATTGTAGTCAATTTTTAATAATTGAGTAATTAAGATATTAATATTTGTAAGCGTTGAAGATTAAAGCGTGAATTTTTAAAATTGATTGATCACCAAAAAAAAAAAAAAGTCATAAAAAGCGATTTATTTATTAATTGTTAGCAAGCCAAGCAGCTTGTTAATTCATCCGATTAGTTGAAACCATTCATTACCATTTTTATTGAAAAATGTGTCAAATATTATACAGTCTTTTTATAGAAAAATGTCTCACGCTGGATAATCCAAATCGATAGTCTTTTTCAGCAGCCCGAAATTTTTGTTAGAAACCCCAAATGCATGGAAGAAAAGTAAAAGGTAAGATAGAGAATAATTCTACTACGGCACGGCATTTTTATTATATATATATATATATATATTTTTTTTGTTAAATTTTAAGTATAAATAAAGAAAGAAATAAAGATTTGATTTAAAATCAAATTTTTAGTATCTTTTTAAATATTTATGTGAGTAAAAATATTGTAATTTAAGGATGAAGGAAGGGATTATAAAAATTGAAATTTGTTTTTGTTGTTCATTTTATTATAAACAAAAAATAAAAGGATAAAGGTTAGGAAACAAAAATAATATAAAAATAATTTTTTTCTTTGTTTGTGTGTTTTTTTATGAACGATAAAATTTTTTTAAAAAAATTATAAATAAAACAAACCTTTTATTTTCACTTTTGAAAGAAAAGAAAATCAAAATAGAAATCCATACAATTTTATTTGCCATTCAAAAAGTTTGTCCACGTGGAAGGCTCACAGCCTTGTGTATATAAAAGGTTATAAATAGAAAGCAGAAGTCGTTGCCCTATCAAAGGGCATAATTAATGTGAAGGACTTGGGAGGCGTTGGCAGCCATCCATTAAATCGCGCAATAATTTACGTTTGGATTAGTCAAGTTAGAGTTGTCCACACAAATTAAATGAGTAGGCCCATGGAAATAACTATAATCGTTTCTTTTGTTTTTTTGAATTGAGACACTATATATTCATAATTGTACATAGAACATATTAAATGTCTAAATATCACATTAGCAAATTTTTTTGTCTTTCTTATTCTTTTTTTTTTTTAGTACTTAGATTCATGTTTCTAAGTATGTCTCGTATGGCGAGGGAAAAAAATATTAAAACATAAAAATCTCATAATTTTTCGATATGATGTATGAATGAATAAAATGGATTAGAAGTAATTTAAAGGTTAAAATATTTTTTAAAAATTTTAATTTTTATTATTTTATTTAAGTAATTTAAAAGGTTAAAATATTTTTAAAAAAATTTAAATTTATTATTTTATTTAAATAATTATTTATTTTTTTTATTATATCCAAATAAATCTTTATTTTTAATTTGTATTTAAATATGCTTTTATCTCAACCAAAATACTAATTTATGCTAAGGTCTTATATTAGTATAAATTAAAGAATTAAAGTTTATTTAGATACAAATTAAAGTTTAAGGATTTATTTGAAAGCAAATTAAAATTCAAAGATTTATTTAGATTTAATAAAAATATAAAAACTTATTTAAATAAAATGATAAAGTTAAAATTTTTTTTAACTATTTAACCAAACCAAAGGATACATAATCAATAATCAATAACATATATTAAAACAATTCTTTAAGAAATCATTATAATACT
This sequence comes from Durio zibethinus, assembly GCF_002303985.1. The sequence continues at coordinate 6,156,750 of NW_019167915.1, read as the reverse complement.
TTTCTGTTTATTTGATATAATGTTGACACATATTCAAATTTATTACAATATTGTTTTACCATAATTGTAGAAGTGCCTTTCTCATAATTAGACATAATTATTAAAATATCATTTAATTATAATTACAGAAATAATCCTTTATTATAATTGATGAAAATTATTTTAATGTCTTTCATAATTACAAAACACCTATTTGATTATAGTTCATCAAAATTATTATAATACTCATTTAACCATAATTACAAAAATACTCCTCCTATCATAATTGATAAAAAATTTATTATAAAGTCTTTCCTACCATAATTAACAAAATATTATTATTACGATCCTCGTATCATAATTACAAAAAATGCTCATATTTGTGTTTTATAAAAAATTGACATATAGCATTTATTATAATATATCTATTAAATTATGTATTAAATTTTAACATAATATAAAATTAATCACAAATTAAATTATTAAAATATCTTTGTCACCATTTCATAAAAATTTGACATGTGGCCTGATATTTAAAATTTACTATAATACCTTATTAAATTACAATTTTAATTTTAACATAATATGAAATTAATTACATATTAAATTATTAAAATACTTTTACAATTACTTCATAACAATATAAAATTAACAACATATTAAATTATTAAAATACTTTTACAATGGTTTCATAATAATTTGATATGTGATATTTATCAAAATTATTATAATACCCTTATTAAATTACATATTAAATTAATTACATAAAACTTAACTACATATTAATTACTATAATAGAATAAAAATTAAAAAACATAATGTGATAAATATAAATATATAAAGACATAACCAGAAATTAAATTATTTTTATTTTGTTTTAAATATTTTTTATAAAAAATTTTTATAAACTAAAATAAATTAAAAATCACACATTGGATCAAATAATTAATAAAAAAAACAATGTTCAAAATATAGTATAAAAAATTAATAAAAACTATAATCACAATATATGAAATGCTATATATATTACTTTTAGTATTTTTATAATTTTTTATTTATTTTGTAATTTATTATTTTATATTAAAATAATTATAAATATATTATGAATAATAAAAACTTGATAAATAACAATAAAAACTTTTGACAGAAAGATAGTTCACCCAATATAACGAGCGGCTATTTCTAGTATAAGTGAAAAAGTTCTTTAATTTACATTGTAGATTTTATACAAAATTTTAAATAGTATAAGAGAAAGTTATATAAGAAAGATAATTGGAACTTTAGTAGTTAAACCCATTCATACTTTCAAATTAAATAGTTTTGGTTTATATCTAATAATAGTTTAGAAAGACAAAGTCTTCTATATTTTGAATATGGTAACTTTAATAATGTTAGTCTTTTGTTATTTAAACATTTAATTATCTATTGGGATATGGTAAACTACAAAGTATTAAAGATTTTCTCATGTATAATGCATTTTATCCAGTAACTTTATAGTTTATAATATATATGATTTTGAACAATACTACATACATATATTTCATGCACACATGCATTTTTTAAATTTTATATTTTTAAATTAAAGTTTTGATAAAAACATTAGAAAATGTGTTTTACTTTTATGTTTAAACGTGTAGGCATAAATTTTGATATTATAATTTTTATATTTATTGCGCCTGAAGCAATAATCACAACAATACAGAAGTAATAGATAACAATCAATAATAAAAAACACAGTAAAGATAAAGCACATCAAGATTTACGTGAAAAACCCTCTAGTGTAGAGGAAAAAAATCACGGACCATCAGAAAAATCTTCACTATCAAATAATAGGTATACAAAGTTCTTTCCTAGCTAAAACTAGAGCTAAACAACAACTAGAAAAAATAATTGGAGAAATCTCACCAAATAAGTGACTCAACAAATATACCTTGAATTTGTTCCTAGAGAGCTTCAAATCCGATCTTCACCGTTCAGAATGTAAAACTTTGAATCATAAACCTCTTGACAAGGTTTCAACTCAATCAGACTACGGATCGACTTTTGTTCAACCAACTTTTTTTTTCTTTTTCTCTCTGCTTTTTATGGCTTTTTTTCTTTCTCTACTTGGTTTTTGACACACCCTTAAAACAATCCCACCTCTTTTTTATTAAGTAGCTAGGGCTCTGTGTAAAATGAAAGATCAAGGCTCATGGCCTTTACTTGGTCCAAAACCACTTAAATGAGGCTGGACCTCATTTTTCTAACAATTTTTCCTTCCAGCCCCATTAGGAAGAGATTCATCACCATAGCAGTTTCATTTGAAACTTACCTTGGCCAGGAAACTCATTCTGGCCAAGTTACTACAAAGCTCAACCTTTTCCCTAAGAAATATCTTAGTCAACCTATCTGCCACATTCTTATCAGTATGAACTTTCTTCAATAGCATCTGTTGTTCTTTAATCACTGAACGTAACCAATGATATCTAACATCAATGTGCTTTGTTCTAGCATGGTACATGGTATTCTTACTCAAATCTAAAGCACTTTGACTATCACAAAATACCACATACTCTTTCTAATTCAACCCCAGTTGAAGAAGAAAACGTTTCATCCAAAGTATTTCTTTACATGCTTCGATTGCTGCAATATACTCAGTCTCTGTAATTGACAAAGCAACACACTTCTGTAACTTAGATTGTCAAGATATAGCTCCTCTTGCAAAAGTGAACAAATACCCTGAAGTAGATTTTTTACCATCAAGATCGCCTACCATGTCAGCATCAGTAAACCCTTCTAGAACTGGTTATGAAACTTCATAAGTCAAGCACATTTTTTAGGTACCCCTCAAATATCTAAAAATCCATTTCACTGCTTCCCAGTGAACCTTTCTCAGATTAGAAAAAAATTTGCTCATTACACCAACTGCATGAGCAATGTCAGGCCTTGTACAAACCATAAGATACATTAAAAAATCGACTGCAGAAGAATAAAAAATACTATACATAGCTAGTTGCTCTTCTTTAGACACTGAACAAGTTTTTTTACTTAGATGAAAATGGTTGGCAAGTGGACTGTTAACTGATTTAGCATGTTACATGTTTAATCTACCAAAGCACTCGTTCAGCATACTTTTTCTGTGACAACCACAGCTTTTCAATTTTTCTATCTCGGATAATGTTCATACCAAGAATCTGCTTTGCTGGACCTAAATATTTCATATCAAAGGACTTAGATAATTATTTTTTTAACCTGTAAATCATACTAGCATCTTGTCCTACAATCAACATATCATCAACATATAATAATAAGATAATGAAGTTACCATTAGAGAATTATTTAATATACACACAAGAATCCGTTGCTGTTCTTTTATAGCTAAAATTCACCATAAAAGAATCAAACTTCTTGTACCACTGTCGTAAAGTTTGTTTCAATCCATACAAGCTTTTCTTTAATTTACAAACTAAGTGCTCTTTCTTTTTCACTTCAAAACCCTCAGGTTGATTCATATAAATATTTTCCTGCAAATCACCATGCAAAAATACAGTTTTAACATCAAGTTACCCAAGCTCAAGATTCAAACTAGCTGCTAATCCCAGTACCACTCGAATAGAACTCATCTTTACAACTGAAGCAAAAAACTCATCAAAATCGATGCCTGATTTCTGAGAAAAACTTTTTACTATCAATCGAGCTTTGTACCCACTAGTTTGTCATTATCTTTTTTTCAACTTGAACACCCATTTATTCTTTAATGACCTCTTTCTTGTTGAAAATTTAACAAGATCATAAGTACCATTCTTTCACAATGACTCTATCTCTTCTTTCATTACTTTTAACTAGTGCTCTCTATCCGAAGTAACCTGCACATCTTGAAAGCTTTCTGGCTCCCTTTCATCGGTAACTAAAATAAAATCTAAACTTGGATACCTGGTAAATGACTTACGCTCTCTAGTAGATCTCCTAGGCTGAGACTCTACATCACTTGATGCCAAAGGTAGCTTCCCCTGCTCAACACTCTCAGGTAAAGAGGATTGCTCTTCCTGTTCAAAACTAATTACATCTGGCTTATCACCAACTATGGCTGGCTCATTCATATCCTCAAGTTCTGTTTCTTGCTCATTTTCACCATCTGTGGCTCTTTCCTGTGAAATCTCTATCGATGTTGAAACATCACACTCAACAGTAACTCGTGTAATCTTTTCATTTTTCTCAAAGTCTGTTATGATTTTTTTTTCATGAAAGACCATATCTTTGCTTCTGACTGTCTTTTTCTTTACTGGATCCCATACCCTGTAACCAAATTCTTCATCACCATATCCTACAAACACACACTGTGTGACTTTACTGTCAAGCTTTGATCTCTGCTCTTTCGACACATGCATGAATACTTTATACCTAAAAATTTTCAAGTAAGAGTATGGAGTATCTTTTCATGTCCACACTCTTTCTGAAATGTTAAAGCTCAAAAGAACTGATGGTGACCTGTTAAGTAAATAACAAGCTATGTTGACTGCTTCACCCCAAAATGGCTTTGATAATTTTATCATCCTCAACATACATCTGACTTTTTTTATAATGGTACGATTTATTCTTTCAGCTATACCATTATGCTGCGATATTTCAAGTTCTGTCATCTCATGCCTGATCTCATGCTTTGAACAATACTTTTCAAAGCCTTTAGATGTGTATTCCCCACTATTATCAATTCGAATATACTTTAAGGGTAACCCTATCATCCTTTCAACCATGGCATAAAATTTTTAAAAATACTATAATATCTGACTTTTGTATTTCAACATATACACCCAAGTCTTACGTGAAGCATCATCAATAAAAGTAACAAAATATCTGCTACCACCTAATGACTCAATCTCAATGGAACTACATACGTCATAATAAATTAATTCCAATCTATTTTCTTTTCTCTGAGAATTTTTACGAAAAGAAACTCTATAATGCTTACCAAACAAACAATAATCACATGAATCGAGAGACATACCTTTGGACAAGGGAATAAGAAATTATCTTGCCAAAACCTATAACCCCTTTTCAATCATGTGTGCCAGTCTTTTGTGCCACAAGTTTGTTGAAGCATCATTTTCAACGGTATTTACCTGATTACTGTTCAATTGCATCCATGTCTTATACATTGTGCAGCATAGTTTTTTTCTTCCAACTACCATAGATCCTTTGAGAAGCTTTCACTGTCCATTCTTTTATCGGCTTTCATATCCCTCCTTATCAAAGACATTAATAGCAAGCAAGTTCATTCTCATATCTGAAATGTGTCTAACATCCCTCAAAATTAACATGCAGCCTGTACTAGTTTGTACAATAATATCACCAATCCCAATAATCTATGACACACTCTTATTTTTTATCTTGGTATAACCAAAGTCTCCTGCTTTGTAAGTTGTAAACAACTCTTTTTTAGGAACACAATAATATGTCGCTCCTGTGTCAACTATCCACTCAATGCTAGGATCACTAACATGATTACAATCACCATGTGTACAAATCAAAGTAACTGAATCACTATCTGAATTCAATGCTGTAACATTGCTATCATCTAAACTCTTATCTTTCTTATCTTTTCACTCTTGCTTCAAGATTTTACAGTTTTGTTTTATATGTCCTGCCGTACCACAATAGAAGCATTTCACTTTACCTCTAGACTTGGATCTATGTTTAGACTTATCACGACCTTTTGAGTCTTGACCTCTGTCGATGTTTTTACTCCTGTTCTCTGTGACCAGAGCTTGATTCTCAAGGTCTACATTTTTTCGCCTTGCTTCTTCATTAAGCATACTATCGTTTACCATCTCCAATGTCACCTTATAATCAGGAGCTGAATTAAGAACAGTCATAACTAGAGTATTCCAGCTGTCTAGCAATGAACTTAAAAGAAATAACACTTTCATTTCATCATCCATCTTAAGCTTTATAGTAGTCATCCGATTAAATATATCTTAAAAATCACTCAAGTGTTTTGTAACAGATCGTCCATCCCTGTACTGTAAAGTTGTAAGCTTTTTAACAAGCATAACTTTATTCATACCTATTTTCTCTCATATAATGCTGTCAATTTTTTTCAAATAATGTGAGCATCTGACTCCTGCGCTACATAATGAAACACGCTGATATCAACCCATTTTTTTATTGTAGTCAGCGTCTTTCTATCTAGCTTCTTTCAGCTTTCATATTTCATATCTGTTGGTTTAGTCGAATCATCCAATACTGGCTCATACAAATCTTTACAGTATAGATGATCCTCCATCATAGGCTTCCAAATTGAATAATTCGATGCTGTCAATTTTATCATGGAACCTGTATCACCCTCCATGATCTCAAATAAAATTTACTTATATCCTAGGTTGCTTCTGTATCGATGTCTCAAAATAATCCTCGCTCTGATATCACTTGTTGTGCCTGAAGTAATAATCACAACAATACAGAAGTAATAGACAACAATCAATAATAAAAAACGTAAGAAAAATAAAGCACACCAAGATTTATGTGAAAAATCTTTCAGTGTAGAGGACAAAAATCACGGACCACCAGAAAAATCTTCACTATCAAATAATAGGTATACAAAGTTCTTCTCTAGCTAAAACTAGAGCTAAACAATAACTAGAGAAAACAATTAAAGAAATCTCATCAAATAAGTGACTCAATAAATATACCCTGAATTTGTTCCTAAAGAGCTTCAAACCCGATCTTCACCGCTCAGAATGTAGAACTCTGAATCATAAACCTCCTGACAAGGTTTCAACTCAATCGGACCACGGATCGACTTTTGTTCAACCAACTATCCCTTCTCCTTTTTCTCTTTACTTTTTTTGGCTTTTCTTCTTTCTCTACTTGGTTTTCGACACACCTTTAAAACAATCCTACCTCTTTTTTATTAAGTAGTTAGGGCTCTGTGTAAAATGAAAGATCAAGGTCCATGACCTTTACTTGATCCAAAACCACTTACATGAGGTTAGACCCTATTTTCCTAACAATATTTTACACGTACTTAATAACAATTAACATAATACATATTTTTTTATTTAAAATTAAAGTCAAATTTTTTTTGTATAAAAAAGGCTACAATTTGAAAATAAGGAAAATAGTTGTAAGTGTTAAAATTTGAATATTAAATTTATTAATTATTATTTTTTAAAAATATTTATATAAATTAATTAAATTAAACTTTAGATTCAATGAAATGTATGTCAACTTCAATTTTTGCTTATGCTATTGTTCCAGCTACGATACCGTCCAAATTTGTTTCTAACTAATGTTATAGTTAATAACATACATTTTACGAGTGAATTAATAACATTCATATTTAATAACATACATTTAATAACATATTTAATAACATACATTTTACGAGTGAATTAATGATCTTACAAGTTTGATTAATAATTTGGTAAGATATGAAATAGATTGTTATCAGTAACTGTGTCTTTCATAAGTACTTAACCATATATGCTAAACTAATTCTAGGGTCAAATTTGCACAAATACTTTTTTATTTCAATAATTTTTAGTTACCTTACAAGGTTTGTTTGTTTCTTTCTTTTTATCTACTACAATTAAATTTGATTATTTTAAATATGATATAATAATATAATATAAAAATAATAAAATATATGAAAATAATATGAATTAAAATTTTAATAAAAATATACATGAATTTGAAAAAAAAATTAAAAAATATATTTTGTATTTGAATGTATCGATACAAATTATAATACGATAATTTTCATATTTTATATGTATTTAATATTAATGGACATAATGTAGATTTTTTATTTAAAACTAAAGCCAAATGTCAAATTTTTTTATTACAAAACTTGAGAATATAAAGAAAAATTATAATTATTAAAATTCAAATTTCAAACCTAATCAAAATCGCCTCTTAAAAGTGTTGGAATTATAGATTATTATCAATCACAATATTTTTTTCATAAATACTTAACTATTTATGGATAGGGTCATTCTAGGGCCAAATTTGGAGTTTTTTTTTTTTTTTGTTCTAATAATTTTTACTTACCTAACAAGTTTTGTTTCTCTTTTTTATTAACTCATTTACATTCTTACCTATAAGGGTGTGCATATTCAATTGGTCTTAAAGTTGGGATCGCCAATCATCCATATAAGATCGATCCTAAAAATTTTGGATCGTGAATTGATCCATCAATTTTTAAGATTGTAGATCACTCGTACAAGATTAGTTGAATGCAATTTTGAATCGATCTTAAATTTTAAAATTTTTTAAATAAAAAAATTAAATAATAACTTTTTAATATCATAAATAAAATTTATAATAACGTAATTCAAATTTATAGAATCAATTATAATTTGTAATAAAATAAAATATTACAAATTTAAACTAGAAATATCTACAAGTTTACAAAGAAAAAAAAATTATGGAACTCAAATATTTTAATGTACATTTTTATTGACTTACACTAAACAAAAAATAAATTAACAAGAAAATTAATAAGATGCAGAAAAATGATAAAAATTAAATTATATATTAAGACAAAAATATTTTTAATTCAAATAATAATAATAATAATATACATTTTATTTTTTTTTAAAATTCATATGCTTTTAATCGGTCCAAATATCAATCCTACGATTTCAGTTCTTACAATTCAGGACCCTAATAGTGTCAGCCCTAACATTTTTAAACAATGAACCATCCATCCTATATGGAGGGTTTTGCAACCTAAAACTTTTAGATGGATAGTCTAATATAAGTTTGTCTTGAACTACATGATTCAATTTATTTTAGCTTACTCCAACGAAAATGCTACGAGTCTGGACAAGTGCTGGCTCCATCATTGAGCTTTAAAAATGCACAATTTCAGTCCAACCCACTTGTATATGTCGAGGTTGTTGTGTAAAAAACAAGTAATCTGAAATCCTAAACTTTTTCAAGGATCAACTGCATTGCAATGAATGACAACAGCGACTCTTGCTTCGCTGTGAAGTGTGAACTGTGAAAGCTAGCTTAGAATGTTGAGAGATGTTTAATTAATGTTGTTAATAAATCAAATGGTCACCTCATTCGGTTTGCTCTATATAGCTTTCCCTAGGATGGGGGAGGGAGAGAGAAATATTATTCTTGGACTATATATGTCTCTGCATAATTTCATTCTGATTGAGGTTCTGTTATCTCAAAAGAAGATTGAAAATCAGGTGGCAAAACCAGCCAGGAAACTGGAAATGAAGGGAACGATGGCTACTGATAAAATAAGAGCAATGCAAAATGAGACGAATAGTGTTATTTTGACAAACATCTTCTACTTATTATTGGACAACTCACTGTGATAAAACATGAGCTTACATGGCTAACATGACCCGAATAATATTTTATGGATGGATAGGATTGGGTAGTGAAGATTCTGCCCGTTTTCGGGTTATCTTTCCAACCATATCCGGACAAACAACACTAGAATAAGTCTTCGAATTATCATTAATGTCAATTGAACCCTCAATTTATTAATCTAATTTGAACGAAAATGTCAGGTGACTGATGGTAAGTTACTAGGTTTGGAGTAAAGAAAAAGCTTTTATGTAGCCAGGTGTCAATCAAATTATATATTGAGGTTTAATTGAGGCCAATAAAAGAGTTGGGGGGTTCAATTGGCACAAGGTCAGCTTATCTGGTCTTCAGGCTGAAAATCGATGCAACGACGACCCATTTTACTGCTGTAAGATTACATGGCATTTTTGGTCTTCTTCTTTTTTCTCAATCTTCTTGTATTCTCTTTTGTTAATTTCCAATATATCTGGTGCCTATAGGCAACGTTGAGACATGTTAAAGCCATTAGCGGCAACGCTTAGCTCCTCCTGCCTGGGGTTGGGATACACCATGAAAACTTCGCAAAGCAGTGTTTCTTTACAAGGTGAGTTTTTTTTGGTCTCTACTGCAGTTTTTACGAAGGTGTAAACTGTTATCTGTTTGTTTTGAGGTAGAATTTACTAAGTTTGTGGTTAAATGAACTTTGTTTATTCTGATAGTATAAGCCTACAGTTTCAATTTGACAAAAAGCACACCCCAGAAAGCAGAAAGAGTTTGTCAATTCAGTACTTTAACTTGGAATGCACTGTTGTTCATATTTTGGATGACTTTTTACAACTTAAATTTTGGATGGATTGTGTAATTTTTGTATGCTTTGAACTGTCTGAGCTGTCTGAGTCATTTCTTTTTGTTTTATTTAGATCTTTTCTGGATTTCCTATGACAATGGCCCTATGTACAAAGGTGCTTGCAAATGCTAGCATAATGTTTGAGAGATGCTTAATACTTTTAATATCTATCACTTCCCCACATGATTCAGTTATCTCTGCATCCCCACTTCGCCTTTTCCTAGTATGGAAGAAGAAGGACGAGAGAGAGAGAGAGAGAGAGAAAGAGTCCTTGGCCTTTGTCTCTACATTTACTTGAATTGCATATTCCTCAGGTCCTGTGAAGGAGATCGTCTTCCAAAAACTTTCGGAGGGTCATTGCATTTCTGTTCCAATGATCAAAATTTTTTCCAAATTAGAAGATTAAAAATCAGGTGCCCAAATCGACAGCAACTTATATTTCCCAAGTGTACAGCAGATATTTCTGACAGCACCCATCAAGAGGAGAAAGATGTTTCTAGAGCAACCTTGATATGGAGGGCAATTAAATTAGCGATTTACTCTGTTGCTTTGGTTCCTCTAACTGTGAGTTACTTCTACACATGGAAGTTTTATCATAAAGAACCCGTTTATTCCCATAAGCAACTTGCTATTTTTAGATTTTGAATCCTTCTATGTCGTGGAGATAGCCTTTGAGGAGTCCATTATAGGAATCTTCATAGACAATTAGACATGATAAAATTGCATTGAAACCAAGAAGTTTAAGCTTACTTCATGTATAAAGCAATCGGACATTATTGTATAACTAATTGAGGCAGATGTATGTCATACAGGCATAAAGTACTGATTTTTCTAACACTAAAACTATGATGGATTGAAGGATGAAGGGTCAATCCATTCTTCTTGACAATGACCTCAGAATATTTGATGGGAAGTTCCCGAATCTGCATTTCTAGCTCACCCTTTATCTAATTCACTTATTAGTTGGAAGATAATAATTTCAGACCTGCTTGATCAAGAGATCAATATAGTCATTCATGATACAAGGAGAACTAAAAGTTGGTAGGTTAACAGTACGGACAAAGTAATATAATCAACTTGACAGAGCCTTAATTTTGGCAGAATGCACTTGATCCCTTAGTTCTAATGCGGCCTTGAAAAGAAGTACCTAGAGCATTTCACCAATATCCTGCATCAGGTCAAGCGAAAAGTTTGTATTACTGTTTCACCTTGGATGTCTCTACCGCAGACAAAGTTTTGAAATTCTTGATTCATTCTCTTTTGTTGCCACTGGATAAAAATATTTCACTAATGTGCTTCTATGCAATCTTAATGCAATACTTTTTTTTTTGTGTGCGTTATCCTTGTTTGTATTTTTGAGCAGGTAGGTGGTGCAGTGGCTTATTTGCAAACAGGCTTGTTTTCTGCTACGCGTTATATTATGCTCTTGGCTTCTTCAGTTCTTATTATTGCTTGGATCAATTTAAGGTGAGTTATGGTGGTGGTGAAATAGTTATTACTTGATTCTTGGCAAGCTTTGAGGAGTTAAAATTTTCAGATTTTGTTGATATGCAGCAATGATGTCTACGATTTCGATACAGGAGCAGATAAGAACCAAAAGGAGTCAGTAGTAAATATGGTTGGCAGGTAACTTGATTCTTTGCCTCTTGTCAATGTATGTATCTTCTTTTATTTGTCAACTAGCTTTTCCTGTGTTCTGATGAAAAAAAAACTATTCTGTATTTTGCTTGGAAAGCCGCTCAGGGCCCCTTATTGCTGCCTACTTGTCACTTGCCCTTGGCTTCATGGGGCTGACTTGGGCATCTGTAAATGCAAGAAATATGCATTCATTATTACTACTGGCTTGCGCAATCATATGTGATTATGTATATCATGTAGAGTGAATCTAATTGGAATAATCGCATTGATACAAATCAATTTTCGATAATTTTTCTCATTTGAGGGGCATGCGTGCTGCATGCAGCAGGCATATGACTTTTCATTTATAAACATTAGTTTTTAATTATCTCTTCTATCATATTCTGATATATAGTTAACATTGGATCCATTGCTGTGCCCACCATTTCGGTTAAGTTACCAAGGTTTGGGAGAGCCCTTGTGCTTTGCAGCTTTTGGTCCATTTGCTACTACTTCCTTCTACATGCTGCTGGGCAGCACAAGGTTGTTTACTCAAAAGTGCTACATTTCTAGATTTCGACTTTCTCCTGTTCAATGTACTAATTTTGGCCAAACTTGGCAGTGAGATAATCTTCCTCCCCTTAAATTGCACAGTTCTTTCTGCATCAGTCCTTGTAGGCTAGACGACAACCCTTATTCTGTTTTGTAGTCATTTCATCAGGTTAAATTTTTTTCCTTGGTATTTCGTGTTAAGAAAATTTGCATTCTCATCATTTGTTTTGTATTAGTAACATAAATGTTGTATATTTCAGGTTGAAGAAGATACGACTGTTGGAAAAATGTCACCTTTGGTATGTACACTCAATCAAGTCTCAGGCTTTTCTGTGATACAGAGGGCAAACTTTTTTTTTTCCCTATTGCAGGTCAAGATGGGCACTGAGAGAGGTTCAGTAGTCGTGAAAAGGGCAATATTGACACTATATTCTCTTTTATTTGCTCTATGCAAAGCTCTTCCGCTAACTTGCATTGTAAGTAAAAGTTAAAAATTGGTAGAGAAAATGCATTTCGTGTGATTGATGCTCAAATAGTACATAGTTCATAAGTATGCTTATTGCAGCTGTTGTGTTTGTGTTTGGTTTTATCCGGCTCTTTGTGCCCTGACCATACCTATTGGGAAACTGGTAGTTAGCTTTGTTGAAGAGAACCACAAGGTAAGCAGTGAACTTGTATGTCAATCTCAATGTTGGTAATGGAGAGTGTACCCCCAATTTCCAAAGAAGCAAAAGAGAATAGTGATTGTGAGATCCTCTTTCCCACAACTAGCTGCATCACTTGCCACATTTTATGGTATTGCATTGACACATGATTTTTAACTATGTGGACTGTGACTCAAGAGTGGAGATGCATGCCCATTTATTTTCTTACTATTTCCTTCAAAATTGTTAAAAAAAAACATTTTCCTATATAAATTCTTTTTCTTACAGGACAAAGGGAAGATATTCATGGCAAAATATTACTGTGTGCGATTGCATGCTTTATTTGGAGCAGCAATAACTGCAGGGCTGATCGTTGCTAGGCTGCTTGCTAAATGATACGTTCAGATGTAGACAATTTCTTTATATTCACGCCTCCTCACGGTTGTTTTGATTACACCTAATCTACATGGGCTGTCTCCTTGGAGCACGCTATTGTTTTGTCTTGCTTTTTTAGTTCTCTTTTTGTGCTGCTATTTTTTGGAACTCTTTCAAAATGCTTTCGTTGGATGAATAAAGTATTGATAAGTTTCTCGGAAGAAAACAGCCACAAATGAAATTCTAACCGAGTCATGTTGTTTTATAACTGGATCCATACACATAAAATCCTTAGCAGCACTCTCCGCCTCATTGAATGTGAAAAAGATTATAACTGAAGCCGCATACTTGCCAAGCCAGAGGAGCACATTGAGAAGGCAAGTAATGCTGGGCCACATAAAATAACGTAATAGATAGAAACATTCACAAAAATCTAAACCAACTCTCAGTATTCAAAATAACATAACACCAAACACTAAGCTAAATGATCGCGACTCGTAACACTACAAAAACTGAGTACTGACAAGATCCATTGTTCATCAAAACTTCAAAAGCAATCTAAGCCCCGACAGAAGGCTTAGAAGCAGCAGAAAGCTTGGACCTCCTCTTTGCTAAACTCTCGCTACGGCGCTCTCGCTGCTCCTTCAACCTCATGGCAAGCAGTTTCTGGTACTCAGCTGCCTCTGCCTTGGCCTTGGCAATTCTCTTCTTCTTATCTGCAATTCTAGCACGCTTCCTTTGTAGGGTCAATGGTGTTACCAGCCTCTGGATTTTTGGAGCTTTACTGACCTTCTTACCTGCAGACCGCAGAAAGGGTTATCAGTAAGTCATAATTTCAATAAGAAAATCAAGACTCTCCCTAACTGTAATTCTAACCCTGATCCTATCTCCAATACCCTAGTTCCTGCGTGCTCCATGCATGAATAAACAAAAAACCAAAACCCTTCTTAACTCCATTATGGCAATGGGGTGACAAGTGAGGCATGCAGATGCAATGCAATACTCAATTTTAACAATGTTAGAAGCTAGAGACCTAGAATTATGGTTGGGCACATTCACATGGATTAATGTCATTCATATGAGAAAATACAATGACTATCACATAAGGAACCCTCACAGAATTTCAACCTATAACTGTGCATATTAAGCACTGTGTTATGGTCTAGAAGATAAATTTATTTGTTAAAAAGATCATTCCAAAGTAAGCTAATAACTAGAGAAGCCTAAGTAGCAATCGGATCATAAAACATCCACCTAGTCTCTTGCATCTTGTGACCATCTTCATTACAAAAGAAAGTTAAGGAAGAAAAAGGAACTTTACCGGATTTTGTTGTGAAAGTCCTCCTGTATGTGTTGACATACTTCCGGACATCATCTTCCTTGGAAAGGTTAAAGAGCTTTCTAATTTTGGATGCCCTCTTTGGACCTCTCATCCTTGGTTTTTCAGTGTCAGTCAGTCCAGGCAAATCATTTTCACCCTTCTTCACTATAACCAAGTTCAAAACAGACAGATCTTGGCTAACGATGCATCCTCGAACAGACTTCCTTCTGCGCTCTCCATTACGTCTTCCATATCCACGAAAGCATGGGGTACCTGCTCAAGCAATATAAGCGAATCAACTTCAAGTTCTGCAGAGGAAAACAGGAAGTCTTAGAAACTGACATTCCAACCCACAAATGTTTAACAGGACGCTGAGGTACCAAGCAACAGACATAAAAAAGGTAAGGCAGAAAGACAACTCATCAAATAACTAAGTCACGCATGATTAAACAACACAAGCAGAATAAGCGTAAACGTAGAATTATCATCAAGGCCGATGGTTTGATGACAAAGAATATATGTAGAAAAGCATTATGTTCCATTTCTTTATATTTAGCAACTCCACAATGCAAATATATTTTAGAATGCTCGGCAGACAGATTACCTCTATGAAGCAAGAGACGAACACGACCAGGAGTCAGAACACCCTGCTTCATTGGGAATCCTTGCTTATCGCAACCTCCCATGATCTTGAAAACATATCCCTTGAATTCCTGTCAAAATAAATGGAAAAGGAAACATATATTAAGTTGAACAGATCAATCATTATTTCAAAGTAAGATTAACTGCAAATAGCTAAAAACTACATACCTCGCCCAAAGCGTCTCCAACAACCTCCTGGGAGATCCTCTTGTCAAAAAATGCCCGACTGTCGCATTAAAAGAACATCAATATCTTTAATTACACAAGGTCATTCAACTAAATCTCACAAACCCAAGTTAACTCTTAGAGTCTGTGCTATTTGTAACCAAAAGTTGAGTCTTCAGATTTCTCATTCCTGGTTTTTTTTTTTTCCTTTCATATGTTTTTCTATCGACTTTCTCAGCAACCAAACAAAATAAAACTAAATAAATAAAAATTGGAACTTACAGCTTCTGATCGTCATCGATCTCGAGCTTCTTCTGGCAACCAGTAGTCGGATTCGCGATATTAAACTGTACACCAACAACAAAAATGAATTAAAATTAAAACACACGGAAGAGAGACCTTTGCGCCTCAAATTAGGGTTTTCGTTTCATTTTCAGGGGGCTTCGTACCTTCATTTTTGGATCAACTTTATCTGCCGCTGCTCAAAAACACGAGGCAGATCAGTGTTCAAAAGATGGATGACGAGTGTAAAAGGACGTTAGGGTAAATAAAAATGAGGCCTTATCTCGGAAGCGGGTGGCTCGGCTTCTAAATGGGCCAATATCTTTTGGGCCTTGACCTAGTCTCGGTAAAACTTGATTGATTCCCATTAATAGGCCCAATTTCCTAACATTAGAATAATAGTGTTATTATTATTTCAATTTTTAAATTCTACAAGTTTGATTAAAAGATTTTTGTGTATATTTATTATTTTTTAATTTTTTAAATATTTCGTATTAAAGTATTGTTAATGTATTGAATAACAATAATAATAATAATAATAATAATAATAATAATGATAATAATTTTTCAAAATTTCATCCACAAAGTTAAAAAGCGAACAATTGTTCTAATAAGATATATTTGTGAATATTAAAAAATTAATTAACAAATAAACATGTGTCAACTTCTTACTTTTGTTTGTATAATTTAAATTTTTATAGCAGGGTGTATAGAATAATAATTTATTTTAAAAAATTAATAAATATTATAAATAAAATGGTACATGATAATGTTTTAATCGTTTTGTGACTTTTAAAACCTCAAAAATGTTAAACGTAAATGTTTTAATCGTTTTGTGAATTTTAAAACCTCAAAAATGTTAAACGTATACATAAACTAGTAATTAAGTTCTAACTAATCTATTGCTATTGTAAATTTTTTTTCCATTTTTATTAATATTTATTAATGTTAATTCAAACATACTGTAAGTCTAGATAAAGCTTAGACTATCATTTTTTATTATTATTGTAAACAAAAAAAAAAAAAACAAGTTCATTTAAAAAAAAAAAAAAAAGCCCTCGGCTCCACCATAAAAAAGCGACATCAAGCAGCGCTTCTAATTCCTTTTTCCAAAACTCAACCTCTCAAAACCCAATCTCTCGAAAAATCCTCTCGGTTTCCTTTCCCATCCATAAAAATACCATGGCCACCCCTTCCCCGCGTGAGGAAAACGTCTACATGGCGAAACTGGCTGAGCAAGCCGAGCGCTATGAGGAGATGGTCAAGTTCATGGAAAACGTCGTTTCCGCCGTACCCGCCCCCGACGAACTCACCATCGAGGAACGGAACCTCCTCTCCGTCGCCTACAAGAACGTGATCGGCGCCCGCCGTGCCTCCTGGCGGATCGTTTCCTCCATCGAGCAGAAGGAGGAAGGACGTGGCAACGCTGAGCACGTCTCCGTCATCCGCGAGTACAGGGCGAAGATCGAGGCTGAGTTGTCCGAGATTTGCTCCGGAATTTTGAAGCTTCTGGACGAGAAACTCGTTCCAGCCGCCGGGAACGGAGATTCCAAGGTCTTTTATCTGAAGATGAAGGGAGATTACCATCGGTACTTGGCTGAGTTCAAGACTGGCGATGACAGGAAAGCCGCTGCCGAAAATACGCTCACTGCGTATAAATCTGCTCAGGTTTGTGTGCATTTCTGTAGTTTCCTTTCCGATCTTGTGCATTTATTTGCCTTGATTTGGTTTAATTTTAGGGTTTGGTTAGTTTTAAATGTGAATTGTGATGAATATGTGTTTAATTGTATGAATCTGATTGATGTTTAATTGCGGAATAGTTTGATATGGGGCAATCAAGTTTATCGATCTACAATTGTAATTATGCCTTTGATATGTTGTTTATTTCTTACCGCTTATATCGGGATCTGCTTTGAATTGCGTATCTTGATTGGGAAACATAAGTGTTAGAAGACATTACATGGAATCGCGATAGAAAATTTATGAAAATTAGCAATAAAAATGGTCTTAATAATATGCTTTTCGAATTTGGTTTATATTATTTTCTACCAATATTTCATGGTTCGGTTTAAGGAAATTTTATTGGAGTCTTCTTTTTTATATGTACTTAAGCGTGCATGGCTGAATTTCTTGTTGGGTCCAAGATAAGTTGTTTTTATATCTGAACCACAGTCACTCCTTTCATTTACTATGTTACTGCCACTCTTCATTTTCCTTGAACTACTCGTGTCTGGCACATATTTGGACATGGATATGGGGGTACACAATCCTCCAAATATATAGAAAAATTTAGAAAAATTGGGCATACCCATATTCGACACTCACCCGTGGCCAAAGTAACATAGATTACTTCAATTCATCCAGGTAACATAGAAAAAATTGAGCCTTTTCTAGTCATGTCACAAATTGATACAGTTCCTGTTTATGTGGGCCTGTGTTACTGCTATTTTTTGTCTTGAAAGTCTTGAAATCAGTATGGATCTGATTTTTTTCTCACTTTAACATATAAATAGAAGATATTTACCTTTGATTTTTGAGTGTTTTTGTCCTTAGTTTCAGTCCGTTATTGATGTTATCTGCATCTTTTTGTTCTGTTTTCTTTTCAGGATATTGCAAACTCTGAGCTGGCCCCAACTCATCCTATTCGTTTAGGATTGGCTCTGAACTTTTCTGTCTTCTACTATGAGATCTTGAATTCTCCTGATCGTGCTTGCAGTCTTGCAAAACAGGTAGGATAACAACACTTCAGAATTTTAGTTTTGTCTTTATATTCATCTGGTTCATCAAAAACATTGGGGTATGAAATCCTTTTTTGTTCTTCATTTGGAGTTTCCTTATTTTGTCTTCAAATTCTATTTAGTCAACATGCTTTGTTTCTTTCCTCAGGCTTTTGATGAAGCTATCTCAGAGCTGGATACTCTTGGAGAGGATTCATACAAGGACAGCACTTTGATAATGCAACTTCTCCGTGATAACCTCACTCTGTGGACCTCAGATATGCAGGTTAGACCACACACCTTTCTTTTTCTTTTTTGACTTCAATATTCTGCCATCTGTGTATCATTTTTTTATGGTGAAATTTTTTTTATTAACTATTATTGGTTTTCATCCCAAATTCTGCCATCTGTGTATCATCTTTTTATAGTGAATTTTTCTTATTAACTATTATTGGTGTTCATCCATTTAGGATGATGGGACAGATGAGATCAAAGAAGCTCCCAAACGTGAGGATGAGAAACAACAGTGAAGTTACTAATCTTCTTTGTAGTTTTTTAACTTCTCTGGCTGTTTTTTTATGGAGAAGTTGCTTGGTCCCACTATCCCTTCAGTTGTTTTTAGTAGATCATGCCTCGATTTATAAACTTTGGAAGTACTGCTAAAAATTTCTTAGTATTTCACCAGTTCTTCATTTCAAGTTGAAGCTTTCTAAATGCAGTGAGGCTATGTGCACTCTTTCTTGGAGTAATTGTTTTCTTGACAGTAAGGGAGCTGATGATTGAGATATTTTCTAAGCTTAATGTTTGGAAGATGTTTCTTGGTATTATCAAATTTATATTTATATAGCTTTGTTATTTTATTGCGTTGTGCACTATATTGAATATGCTTGCATCTGTTTATCCTTTTTGTCCTTGCCTTCTTTTTGATTGATGCCCGTATATGTCTTTGGCTTGATCTAGCTTGTTTTAAGCTTTTATACTTGACTCAAGGAGTTGATGGTTAATTGTTCTTAACACTACTGTTGGTTGCAAACTAAACGCTATCATTATAAGATTATATTTTTAGTTGAATGTATGCCATGAAAGGTTCTTTCCTGGAGATTACAACATGCTGAAGCTGGTCGTCCTGGGTTTTATGCTACTGCTGCATAGGTTAATCCATTTGTTTACAGGACTTTCTTAGTTCCATCACCTTGTCTTGTAGGTGAAGAATTCCAAATCCGAGGAGTTTCATTTAGGATATGGCTAGTTTTTGCCCGTCCCTTTTTTCTCACCCTTCGGATTTTACCATCAAATGGACCAGCTCTTCATTTTGGGTTGCAATTTGGAAGTACAGTCCAAATTCAACAAGTCTCATTTGAGGGAAGAGTTAAAAACCTTAAGCCCCAGTCAAAGACTTAATTATTGTCCACTAGTCAAGAAGAAAGTGGTTTTGAACTTTTCTGGTTAGGAATAGGAATCCCATTGCTGAGTTGAATTTCCCAGCTCATGGTAAAGCCCACGTGTGCCAGCTGTCCCAGTCACCATAACCACTCAAAAGGCTGAAGTGTAGTGACCTTGTGCCTCAACTATCGACGGAAGAACGTAATTCTCCCATTCATCGTTATTCGTCATCCATAAATTCAACACTGGAGCTACGTTATTCACATACAACAATAGCACCAAGAGACAGAAAAGAGTTAGTCCACACAAGAAAAAACAAACATTAACGTAAAGCTAAAAGCAGCGGTAGGCAAAACGACTTGAGTTGAGTTAGGGTCATTAAAATTTTATTCTGGTTGTTGCCGCGGGACCCCAATTTATTTTTTAGTAAAATGGATATCATTTATGCTGATGCTTGAGAAGCCACATAAATCCCTTTTGAAGTAGTTGAATGAATATCGTCAGCATTGGATTGTGTTCTACACTCCCTTTTACATTGTCCCGGGAGGAGGCTTTGGAGGAGCTTGTTTTCAGACCAAAGCAGAAGGTTACAACCGTACTCTTCTTTTAGTCTGACAAAACATTCTTTGATAAGGTATGACATGGCGACACTTTTGCATAACACCATCCTGCCTTTGCCATTTTTGATGTAGAAGAATTGCCCAAACTCCCATATCAGTTTGTTGATCTGAATTTTTATTTTCGCATCAATGACAACAATCTAATAATCTTTTAGATGTCCACTCCTGTCCATCAATGTAAGGTCACCTGTGTGTTCTCAATCAAGGCATATCTTCACAGGTTATTATTATTATTATTAGTGAATTTTTTTCTTGGCCAAAGCTTCCTGCAAATTGTTGTATCTCATTTTTCGCTTGGAGTAGAATGTATAGAGGGTTGTCAAAACAACATTTATTATTCCGATGTATCCAAGTACTCCACAGCATGCAGACGAGTCTTGTGTTGAATATCTTTTAAGTGCATTAAATGAAATACAAAACTAGCGGAAGAGTGATTCTTTGAGTGCAGGTTTGGGGAGCCTTTAGTAATAGAAGGGAAGATGGTTTTAGAAAGGGGTGAAGGAGAAGAACCAGGAAGAAAGAAAGTAAGACCAGAGAAAATAATTAATTAAAAAAAAATTTAAAGAGTATTTTAATAAGAAAATTTCGAGGCTTTTTTTTTATTTGGTTTTATTTGTTGTTGTTTTTATGGTGATTAGAGTAATAATGCCAATTCCGAATAATTTAAGCAACAGTTTATACATTAATGGTTCCGAATAATTTATACTGTAATGTATTTCTCTTCATCCAAAATCAACCATTTTAAAAAACTACTAATTACCAAACGCAATAATTTTTTTTTAGCAAAAATATAACTAGTTAAGCATCAATAAACAAAGACATAAGATTTAATTAACTAATTCACTCTTGAAAAAATATTATACTTTTAATTTCAGAATTCAATCTTGATAATTTTAAATACAAAATAAATTATTTCAAAAAATTTAAAACCGCTAAGTTTTTAAATTATATTCCTTATATTTTTTAATTATCATTTTAAATATTTTAATAAAAAATATATCAGATTTATTCCATTTATAAACAAAAAAAATCAAATTTTTAGCAAAATATTAAAATTTAATTGAAAGGCTTTTATTAAATTAATTTATTTGATAAATAAAAAGAGAATTCAATTTATAAAGAAGACTTCTAATTATATTGAAACACTTTAATTAAATGAATTTATTTTTTTGATAAATGAGGTTATCAAAAATTAAATTTCAATAATTAGAATTAAGAGTTCAAGATTCAACCAACATATATTATGGCTATTGACTAATTAAATAACTTTATTTTATAAATAAAAATTTTAATTCAATTGAAATAATTTTCATTAAATGAATTTATTTGATAAATAAAAAGTTAAATTTTAAACTGAATATTTTAATCGGAATTCTAATTTTACATTAACATTAAAAAAATAAATTTAAAGTTAATCTCATATATTTTGTATATGGACAAACTTTACATAATAATACACATTTTCAATTAATATCCGTTCTATTAATTTTAATTATTTAATAATACTCCCTCCATCTCAAATTATTTAGGTATTATTAACTTTTCAGAGTTTAAGAAAAAAATTTTGACTTTTGTCTGTTTAATATTAAATTTAAATTTTTTTATAAAATTAAAGTTCTATTTTTTTAATGTCTAAAAATAAAAAAAATCATAAAAATAATTTTAAAATATAAAAAAATAAAAGTTTTAGATTTTATAAAAAAAAACATAGACTTAATAATTAAAAAAAATGGATAAAAAAATGAGACAGAAAAAGTATGTAATTATATGTTCATATTATAATTATTATTTAAAACAAATAAAAAAATATATTTAATATACCAAACAATAGAATTTTTTTTAACTCTAAAAATATGATTAAGATAGTGAGTAAAGAATTATCTGCACTTTTTAAGAAGTAGTGAAAGCTTTCATTACTTTATCTAAAGGTCAATAATGCATTTTCACTTAAAATTTATAATTAATATTTGTTCAAATTATTTTTATTTTTTAATTAATTTTTATTTATTTTTATATTTAATTTAAAATTATTAAATTTCAATCATAATTTAGGTAAAAAAGGCATTATTGACTCTTAAATAAAATATTAAAAAACTTTCACTACTTTTTAGGTAATAAAAAAGATCTTTTCCTAAGATAGTGACACATATCTCAATTTTTTTTCTAAATTAATTTTTTTTTTACTTTTTAAATATAACATAAAAGGCATACGTTACCATTTTAATCCATTTATAAAATTATAAAGTTCTACTATCATCATCGTATTTGATAATTTTTCAAAAATTATTCACATATAATGTACGTTATATCAAACAATGTAGTTGAGCAACAAACATGAAAATTTGGATCCATCTTGGCTTAGCATATTCATCAAAGGCATTTCATTAGCACATGATATTGTTTAAATTATTATAAAGTTGAAAATATTATTTTTGTCAAGATTTTGTCTCCATGATTTATTCATGTGTAAAAATATATATTTTTATGAGAGAAAATGTATAAATGATAATGTAAAAAAAAAAAAAAAGCAGGTGTAGGGTCTTCTTGGCCTGGCTAAAGCTTTTATAAGAAATACTATAAAAGTATTGTAAAAAAAATTAAAATAGCATTTAGCAAACTTAATATTAATGCAAAAATGTTACAGAATGTTAAAAAAATTATTTAATAATATTTTGTTCATTATTAATAAATAAATAGTAATTTTATTAAATAAAACTACAGTTTTTTAGGTAAAAATATATAAATAAAATATATTTGTATTAATTATAATAAAAAAATAATAAAAAATATAATTCTCTTTATAATTTTATTAATTATTAAAAAATAGAGTGATAATGTAAAAAAAATTTTATTTAAATGTATTATTAAAATTAATACTTTTTAAAAAATTTATTTTATAACTTCACGTAAGAACCAAATTTACTTCTCCTTACGCAATAAAATGGTATTTCCAAAAACTGCGCCGATCCACCACTTGGAAGATTGTTTCAGATGAGGACCGCAAGGTCAAACATCTAACCCGACCCAAAACCCAAATCGAATCTTGTCGGTTTATCTCCATCACAGCAAGCTCTAAAAATCACTTCCATTCTGCGGCGCAGCGCAGGCCTCCATAACCAACGCCTTCAGCTCAGTCTTTGTTTCAATTTCTTTCCAACTTAAATATTCCATTTATTTACTCACAAACTACTCCATTTTTTTATTATGGATGAATCTTCTTTAACCTTTGACAGTCCTTTTATTCCATTTACTCAATAGTCATTGATGAGCTGAAATGAAGTCAACTGTTGAAATTATAGATGCATAAAGGGGATGCTAAATCATATGAATTACTCTTGCGTAATGAAATCGGACTCTGTGGGAAAGCAGGAAATGCTTGTGCATGTAATATATTGAGAAATTGGACTCTCCAGAGGCTCAAATGGGTAAACTGCATGTAGCACAGGTAGGTATCGTGTTGGACTAAAAACTTCCAATCCAATCACATCAGCGGAAACAAAATCAAACAATAAATCAAATACACAAGAGACAATAATTTAACTTGGTTCGATCTAACTAACCTACATCCACGGATGAAAAACAAGATCCACTAGTTGTAGAGAATTACAAACATACATCATATCATCAACCTCACTCAACAATCAATACTCATAAGACACTCTCAATCTCTTCTAGTCCTATGAAATATTCTCAACCCAAACAAACACAAATCCAAACTCTTGTGCACCCTTTCAACACAACCAAACACATACCCATATGTTCTCATACATCATACCTATACATAGACCTTCTCAGTCTCTTCTAGTCCACTCACAAACAAACATACATACCCATAAGACGTAGAGCCCCAATACTCCTATGTCTATCCCACAAAACCCTACAACTCTCTTACATCTTTTTCTCATACCAAATCCTGTGGAGACTTCACCTATTTATAACCATACAAACTTGTCCATTAAGAATCATTCTCCTCTTAGAATTCTTCTCCTGTAAGTCAAACTTGTCTATTAAGAATCTCTTTCCTTTTAGAATTCTTCTCTTGCAAGTCAAACTTATCTATTAAGAATCATCTTTCTCTTAGAATTCTTCTTTTGCAAGTCTTTTTGTCCATCAAGCAATATTTGATAAATCTCTAACAAATCCCAAACAAATCTCTTATGGGATTTGAGTCAATATTCCCAACACATCGAGCATGTGTGAGAACAAAGAACTGAACTGTAGAAATCAAGTTTGCAATTTGATGTCAGCGTTTTATTCTAACCCCATTCTCTCTGTATGTGAGGAAGAAATCCAGCGAACATTTCATATGCCGTCTTAACATCCTTCTCAAAACTAAGAGTTGGAAACGCTGGTGCCTTGTAGTGTCAATTATTCATTTGTTTATTGCTACTAACAGCAAGTCAAAATCTGCCTAGCTTAAATAACTTCTTGATGTCCAACAACCCCTGCTCAATCCCCCCAGTGGATTTAAGTTGATAAATGGTGCATTTGAGTGGAATCTTAAATTCAGTTTTCACCATTGGCCAAGGGACATAGTGTAATCAAATGATTGTGTTGATTTGCAAGTTGCTGCTTTCTTCCCTCTGATGTATATGTGTGTCTGCACCTATTATTCCTTGTTCAAAATTGGAATGCTGATGTTCTACTCGTTCACACCAAGACAAACAAGCCCAGTCAGCCTGCTTATGATATTCTTGCAATTCTTCTTTTTTTCTTCCATCTTTGCAACTTTTACTTGCCCTCCCATTTTTAGAATTTGCAATGGATCTCACTCGTAAATGTCTATCAGGATGGTCGCACGATATGCTCCTTCAATTTCATATAACTTTCTCAATCTTATCCATCTCCCTGGAAATAGGAAATCAATCTTTGAGAAGGTCAGTGCTTTTTTTACTTCATTGTGTTTTTCTTGACAACATCCAGCCATATTGTGATAGTAACGTTTCAATTTTATGCACCAGTTCTGCAAAATAATTTATGGTTCTTAAATTGCAACCCTGCAATTGGGATTTATGTGATAAGCACAGGATAATGGGGCATTTCAATTATTTTTATATTGCCTCTTTTGCCTACTGCAGTGATGTTCTCCTTTTGGAGAAAAAGTTGATGTTGATAAAAAGTGTTGAAACTTTATCATTTCACAAAATGTTTGCTCACACCAATCTTTTTAAGATGCATAAATTGTGCGATATTTTCTTCTGGGAATCTATGCTTAAAAAGGAAGACCAAAATATTTATTATGAAAAAAATGTATATTTCTCTTGAATGAAACAATTTTATACCATAAAAACTGTATTTCATTGGGCATGGAAAAGGGAGGATGCAAGAAGGATGAGTTCTTATAAGATCAAAATTTGTTGAATAATTTAGATATATACAAAGCTTGTTACCGTGGCATGTGTACTGGAATATTTAGTTTCTTAAACTGTGAAGTCCCTTGTCTCAGAGACATTTAAAATCTGTCATTTTGACTAAACAGAAATGTGGTTTGAGTTACCCCTTCCTTTTAAGTATTTGATTATCTTACTTGAAATCTCATGTGACATCAACTTATATGCAGAGAATGGGGAACATAGATGATGATGTCCCTTTCTTTGGTAAAGGATTCAATAAAATCTATCCCCTCATCATGGTTATATACACACTCTTGTGAAAAACTTCTTTGATCGTGTCATTGATTATTTTGGGAACTGGAAGATATTCGAGTTTCATGATGAAGCTGGTGACACAGATGGATTTGATCCATTAGGACTAATTATCTTGCAGAAAGGTAATTACTAAATATTGCCATCAGCATGCACAATGACAATTTCTTCATTGTTCTCTGCAAGTACAAGTTATAAATGCTTCTGTTTCTTTTTCAGAACGGTCTTGGCTTGAGCGAGGGCATAAAGTCGGTGAGCCTGATTCCATTGGCGAGGAATTTCAACGGCATTAGTATTGGGTTGAACCTGGCAGCAATAACACAGTATGTGTATTCTACTCTTGTATTTAGAACTGATGTCTGGTTATATCTAAAGCATGCCAATGACTTTGCTGGTGCACATTGTATTGAATCATCCATGGTTATCTATCTTTTGAAAATGGTATATCAGGATAAGGCTGCTACAGATACAAGAGCTGCACACAGTGCCGCTGAAATTGGAAAGATGGGTGAATCTAACCTCTGAAAGAAGAACACAAGCAGAGAAACCATTTCTGTTGATGTTGGCAACTCTGAAAATGCAAGAGCACCACTGTCTGGGGGATTAGTCTCAAAATGGGAATCAATGAAGTCCGGTCATCAAAATTTCAAATCTAACCTAGAAGCGAAGAAACTCCTTCCTTTACGTCAGACTTAAGAAAATAAGGTGTCCTCCAGTGCTTCCTCGTCTGAATCTCTTGATGAAATTTTCCTAAGATTGAAACAACCAACTCTGGACCTTAGAGTCTATGGTGCTGACCAGGATTCATTTTGAACATGATATGGAATTCGGTAAATTTGGTCCATCTTACCACACATTTTCCGGGACAGAAGCTGAAGACATCTTCGTTTCACACCTAGTCTAAAAGATGATTGTTTCTGAGGCAAAGCTGAATCTGCAGCAGTAGAGCAGCATTCAGTATTATAGCAAAGCCACATAATTTTGCTACATCTCACTTTCTCAAGGAAAAAATGAAAAAAAAAGAAACGAACATACAGTCAAAACACCGGATCGATCCAAAGGATACTGCACTTGTAATAGTAAATATTACAAGGTTGATCATGGACTTTGAATGATTGCTTCCTTTTCAACTGCAGATTATTCGTTGAATCTAATATTATGGGGGTTGTCTCTAGCATTAAATGAAAGCCACTCTCAAATTTCTCTTGTTTTATTTATTTTTTTCAAGTTAGAGGCTATGCTGGGCTGTGTATTTCCTCTGCTATCTCAAACTGGCCTTCTCCAATGTATTTATAGCCGTTTTTCCGCTCTTACATCTGCAATTATAATTGGAAGAGAGCCATGGATTCGCAAAAGAAAGAGGTACCCTTTCGGCTGGCTGCTTTCGGCGGTGGAATATCTGATACGTTGCCACTCCGATCAGCTCCGTTCAATCATTTTCTCTCCTGACACTAAACTTCACTATCCTCTCTCTCTCTCTCTCTCAGCTTTTAAATATCTTTTCTCATTTTCATCCCCTCTTTCTTTCTATTTTTCTGTGCAGTTATGCCGAGCTGATGGATGCTGATGCTCCTGTAACCCGCCTCGTCTTCGCCAACCCAACTGACCATTTGAGATTCTTTGACCAAACCGCCATTTTGGCTCATGCAGTCTCATCTAACTCAAACACATTACGCAAAGTATTTATCTTTATGCTCCTTACTAAAAAGTTACCTGAATTAAGGACGGAAATGGATGTGGGTTTTTGTTCATGCTCTTGATTGCCCAATTTGACCTTTCTATATTCATGAATTTCAAGTGGATATGAAATGTGAATCTATGTATGTAGTCTTGTATTTCCTTGTGGCCTAAATTGCTCGATACAGATTATAGAATGATGGTTAGAAATAAAACCTACAGCAATGGCTCAATCGTTGTTTCTATCACTAATATGAAGGAAGGGATCTGACTTCCAATGCTGTAGATGAAACAAGCTACTTTAAAGGATAGAAACAGGGAGCTTTCCAGCAGAGCAAGGTTAGTAAGCCGTAACCTTAATGGCTAAAGGTGGGATAACTTGATTGTGGAGGCATCACTCCTTGAGTTTCTTTCATAAAAAAAGTATCTTCAAGTTAAGAGAATAGTTTTGAGCAATTTAAAGCTGGTGGTTTGGCAAAAATGCACTAGTCGACTTCTGGGATGCGTGCTTATCTTCATATTTACCAGTTCCAATGTGGCAATAGACCAGCAATTTCTTCACTCTGTCAACTTTGGAGTTTGCCTAAGCCAGTAAATCTCGCCAGGTTTTATAGCAAAGCAGGGAACTATTAAGAGTTTCACACAAGATATGGAAGGACAGAAGTGATGGATTGACAAGAAAAAAGAGTGCATCTTAAAAAAAAAAAAAAATCATATTTGAATCGGCAATGTAAACCTGGCGAAATGTTCATTCACATTTAAAATAATAAAAAGAGAAAACAAAAAATAGCCAAAGCTATAACTATAAAAATTTTCTTTTAAGTAAATTGAGCTCAATTGTTCCCCAAAATCTGACGACTTACAACAAGGACGAATGACACTCACAGGGTAATTGAATCAGTAGAGGCCCAAAAATTTCCACCAGACAGCTCCAACAACACCCCAGATGATGGCATTAATAAAGGCCATTACAAATCCCATTTTGAATACGTCAGGTAGGTCTACGTATCCAGCTGTAAATAAAAGTAAAAGAATTTATCAGTCGCCCAATCAAGTCTTTAATTAAAGAAACACTAATAAGATTTTTTTTTGGATGATTTGAAAGTGTTTTTCAAAAAAATTCACCATTCTTGTCAATAAAAGGAAGGAGAAACAAGGAAATTGATAGGCCAATTTGAGAATGATCTCTTGCCAAATGCGCTACTGTATATCCAAACCTATTACATTGTTTTCCATCTGCCTACTGTATATCCAAACCTATTCTCTTGTTTTCCCATCTCATCAAAGTCAAGTACATGTACACACCCATGCACAAGACCATGGAAATGTACAGACACACACACAAAGGAGATATATATATTTAGTAATAAAAAGCAGACTTTATGGTAGTGTAAAAAGGCATGGTGCTCATATGCATGTGTACATAAATCATGAGAGAGTGATAGATAGAGAATACACAGTCCATGCAAATACATAAATCATGGGAGAGCAACATGAGAGAGCAATAGATAGAGAATACATAGTCCATGCAAAGTTAGCAGAAACAGAGACACACCTCCATAATAGACAGCAGCCTGACCACTGCTATAATGTGTTAGGGCACCAAAAAGATTGGTGTTGTAAGCAAGAGCCAGCGCTGCTAATACGCCAGGCACTCCAGCCACCAAGTGCATAGCAAGAAAAGCAGAGTATAATGCTCCTACATGACCAGTTTGACTTGCAAATAGGTAGTGGATGAAAAAGTAGGATGCCTGAAGAACACCAAATGCAGCTGGCCAGCTCAAAGAAAGAGATTGAAGGATCTTAGCTACACAACCAGACATCCAGCTCACTATCCCAAGGTTTGTCAGTTGGCCTGCCATGCCTACCAAAACAGCAAACCAAGCCAATGTATCCCAAGCTGATTTTTCACTTAAGCAGTCATCCCAGTCAAGCACTCCTAACAAAAGGAGTATTGATAAACCAATCATCGCAGCCACAACACTGGGTATACCGAGACTCTCTCTGTATATGATCAGGAAATATCGACAAAACATAAAAATATAATAAATTACATGTTATGAAACAAACATCAAAACATAAAAATCACAGCTTCAAACTTGCAGCCTATGAGCATGCGTGGATGTTATCCTTAAATGATAAGAACAATGGTTAGAGCAATACATGCATACAGGTCAAATCTAAGAATCTGATTCATGTTGGCAAAAACCAAAACTGACAGAAAGTTTTCTATTACCTTAAACTATAGAAGGCAATATAACATCAACATGCAACATTTAAAAATGATAACTTCCAAGTGTAAAATATTTAATGGCACTATACGAAAATGCCTGCTAACAACAGGACCAATATATGTTCAGAAAAACTAAAATGCAACAAGTTACAAGTGAAAATCTTATTTGCATGTTGATGAGAAAATGCACCTACTAAGGGCAAATGTTTACTCATTTTATGAACAATCATGCTTCAAAACTTCAAACTACATTTGTCAAAATAAACCATTTCCTAAACAATGGAGCACCCCATTGATTGAAGTTTGACTTTGTTGATACATCCACAACTTCCACTAGCTATTTTTCGTGTCCCGGTGTCCTGATTTTATAACCGATATGTCATATGTATAATCACATTTTTTTTTCAAATAAGCATCAAAAGTAATATACCATCATTTTAACATTCACATGACAGTAGACTTAGCGGGGGCACAGCTTAAAAAATAAAGTGTAACAAGTAAATGGAGTTAAAGAAGATGTAGGTATTTATATACACATACAGGAATTTCATATACACACAGACATTAGATACGAAGACATCAATTTCTCAGTTAAAATAGAAAGAAACGTGAATTGGTATGATGAGCTGCTACTTACCCACAGACCCATAGAGTAACTGCAAAAAGCATTGTTCCAACCATGATCCATTCATTTCTTGAGACAGGACCCATGTGCTCTAACTTCTTTGCTGCTATTGCAGGGGCATCTGGCGTATCTTTGGTTTCAGGAGGATAAAGCTTGTATAAAATAAGCGGAGTAAGCAGTAGAGAGACAAGTGCTGGTAAACTAGCAGCCTTGAACCACGAGACCCAAGGGCTTGAAATAATAATTCCAAGCTCTTCTGCTAATTTGAGGCATAGCAAATTTTGAGCCGCAGCAGTCAGGAAAAGTGCACTAGAGTTGCCTGTAGACTGTCATAGACGATCCATGAGTAATGCATGAATCAAAGTTACTAATGCAAATGCGAAAATTAAACAATACACAGAACTACAGATATTGACGAGTTCAAAACAGAGAAAAGAAAGAGTAGCTTCATTAAAACAGAGAATCCAGATTACAGTAACAAAAGTCTAGTTCCGCAATTTAACAGTACAAAGTTAATTATTCCCACCTATAAATTCAAATTTATAATTACGAAATATATAGACTATGCAGGTGATTATCACTATTCATCAAGAAATGAGGCCAACCTGAAACTGCGTTTGAATTAGATAACTCCCAAGCTTCCGAGATGATGAATCCCCGGGCCGACTCCCAGCAGACAGAGACAAGGACTTGATAATGGGTAAGAAAACCCCACCAGCTCTCGCAGTAGTACTAGGCATCGCCGGCGCAATCAAGGCCTCACTTAAAGTCAGCCCATAAGACAATCCCAACGTGCTTTTTCCCAACCATTTGACGAAATAAGTAGCTATCCTATCCCCAAGCCCCGTTTTAACGAACCCACGAGCGAAGAAGAAAGATATGACAATCAACCAAATGACTTCGTTGGTAAAGGCAGCGAAGGCGGTCGTAAACGGCAGCGTTCTGGTTAGGATGGAAGTTGTGAGGCCTAAAAAGGCCCATGCCCCGACCGGCAAGGGGCTTAAGACGAGACCGGCGATTGTCGATAAAAAGATGGCGAGAAGTTGCCAGGCTTGTGGGGTTACTTCGACGGGTTTGGGGACCAGGAAACGAACAATGACGCCTATGGAAATTGAGATAAAGAAAGGAAGGAGTTTGGCTCCTTGAGGAGGGGCTGAGGATGGGGTGCTGTCGTTTTGAGAAGAGGCACGGATAGGGGAAAGGAG
Organism: Durio zibethinus; assembly: GCF_002303985.1. Next base: position 6,124,933 of record NW_019167915.1, on the reverse strand, counting down.
GAGCTTGGGTTGTTTGGGAAGTGGGGAAAACAAGACGGACTTGAGAGGAGATCGGAGGGTGGGGAATGGAGAGGAGGTGAAAATGGATGGTTGGGATGATTTGGAGATGGGTTTGGAGCGGAGGTGGAGGGAAGTCCGGGAGGAAAGTGAGAAAGGAGTGGTTGTGGCGGTTGAGAAGGAGTGGAGGGCTAAGCTCTCCATTGTTTGGATGGAGAGAAAAGAGAGGAAGAAAAACTGAAATTCAAGGAAGGGGAAAGACAAAGTCCAAGGAGTGGACGAACCAACGGAAATCCCAAAGAGCGTAGTTAAACTGAAACTGGTGATTGGTGGTGAATCGGGTCGGGTTTGTGTCCTTCTGACGGAGCGAAAATTTTCTGTTTCTTTTTAGATTTTTATTTTTATTTGAGGCTCCGTTTGTTTAGAGGGAAACTTTCATATATTTTGGTACATCTCTTTTTCTTTTCTGGATAAGGACATTTTCCTTCCAACCTTTCTCTTTCCAATTTTTTTGCTAGCCATTTGATTCGGAAATGGAATAATTATTGGTTGAAATTTAATTTATTCGGAGCCGTATTTATTTAGAATTGCTTTAATTCCTCTGTCGTGTTTTAACTAAAAATAATAATTTGAATTTTGTAATTTATATTTTAAATTTAATAAAAATAATAATACTTACAAAAAACGAAACTTTTCACAGAAAAATAAAATATTAGTATCTTTTATAAAATAAAATAAAAATAAGTTATAAGTATTAAATTTTAAATTTTAATATAAATTAATTGAGTTAAAACATGAATTTATATTATTATCTACTTTTAACAACATAACTGGGTTTTTTTCAGTGATTTGCGCGATTGATCTGTTGTATCTTATCAAGTCTTTCATCTTGAATTTCAAAAGAGTTCAACTCTATCTTAAATAAAAAAAAAAAAAAATTAAAAGTGTATATAAAGTATAAACCACCCTTACTAGTAGAGGAAAAGACGACGGCTACATTTCGCAACAAAATTCAAGCGTCTACGGCCCAATCCAAAATTACCCAATCTGAAGTATAACCATCCTATATTATATCGCATGCAGCCTGGGCTTCGCCCCCAATTGAGAAAGATTGGATTCGTGCATAAGACATCTGCCATGGCCCAAAATAAGCCATCCACAATCCACGTTCAAAATATATATATTTTTTAAATTAACAATTTGATGACATAAGAAATAGTTATGAAAGAAGAATAATAATTTTAGAGAATAGAAAAATAAAAATATAAAAAAATGCAATATGAGTTTCATTAGAGTATTAAATATATATATAGATGTTACTAAAAATATGAAAAAAAAATATAAATTAAATAAAAATTACAAATGTTATACAGGCTTAAATTTATAGCATAGTACTATATTTTATTTGGTGTAACTTAAATTAAATAAAAAATTTATTTATATAAAATTCAATTTGACCCCTAGTAAACACATCATGGTAAGCATCATTATCCATATGCTAACGGTTGAGCAATTGCTTACTATTCTATTCTTTGAGAGCCACGTAAGCACGTATTAGAACTTATCGAGTTAATAAAAATATTTTATTATTCTCAATAAATTTATATCTATGAAAAGATTTTGTAATTAATATATTATCTTTCTTTTAATTGGTTGCTAATAACATTAAATGAAAAAAATTATATTTTTTAAATAAAAATTTTGTCAATCTAAATAAATGTTTATAAATAAGAAATTCTATCAACAAACGTGTGAGCTTTTGATAAAATATTAAAAATTTAATTTTAATAATAAAAAATTATTCTTTAATAATTTCAAATAAAAAAAAAATATGATATACCCGTTAATCAGATTTTTTAAATAACCACTAATAAATATTGTTTTAAAATTTTTAAAATTTTTTATTTGAAGTAAGGGTGTAAACAATATATTTGTGCTTATAAATTATTCAAATTTAATTCGAAAAATTTTAAATTTATTTTAATTATTATCGAATCGAATTCGAATTTGAATTGTTCAATTTATCGAATAAATTGAATTTAAACATCTTAATATTTTGTTTGAATGACTCATTAATTTAATCAAATTTTTTTATTATTTTAATTATGAAATTATAATTTCATCTTTTTTTATATGTATACACTTAAATCCAACCTAAATTTTCTTAAGTCAATTTATTTCTCTCTCCCTCTCTCACTCTCACAGAACAATAGGATATAGACCCAACGACTATGTTTAGTTCCTTGCTCTACCATCGACTACAACTTTTCTTCCAACGCTACTGCCCATGCTCACTTTTTGCTCTACCATCGGCGACTAAAAACCAAAAAGGTTGAAGCTGCTTGGAGGAAAGCAATATCACAAGATTCATGCTTAAGCTGAAAAAGTTGAAAACTCCAATGTTAAGGTGGACTTCTTACTCCAAACTTCAAACTTCATGATAAATATTCTTCTCTTTAATATTCTGGGTAGAGCAGATTACTTTTCCTCCAACGCTTTCATTTTTCTTAGTTATTTTTTGAACAAATGTTGAAATTTGGGTTTTTTTCCCTCCATCATCCTCATTTGTTTGGGTTATTTTTTGAATAAATGTTGAAATTTAGGTTTTTTTTTTTCTCCATCGTCCCTCATTTGTCTTGGTTATTTTTTGGATAAATGTTGATATTTTGGTTGTTTTTGGCTAACAGTGCATATATGATTGAGAATTAAATTCATTAATTTTGATGTTGGTGACTATAAAGATCATATTAAGCAAATTGGGAATTTGGAAATTTAATTTATGTTTTTAAAATGATACAATAAATTAATAGATTTTTTAGTTTTGTAAATGAGTAATTTTACAAAGGAAGAATATGTGAATAACGTAGACAGAGCATTGAGTTTTCAAAAGGTAGTTCCAATTTTCAAATAGTGAAGTAATTTTGCAAATATAGGTGATTGAAAGTTCAAATAGGGCCATTTCTTATTAAGATGTAAGCACTCTTTTGCTTGTAATAAATAATTTTTTAAAAAAAATTTATTATTATTTGAATTTAATTAAATAAATTCGAATTTAATTTAAATTTTATTTTAAATCAAATTTAAATATAAAAAATAAAATTTAATCAAATTTAAATTAAGTATTGAATTATAATTTTTAAGTGAAATTTAAATTCGAACTAAATAATATATATATTCGATTTAATTCGATTACACTTGATTTCAAAAACAATTTGATAGAAAAATAATTGGCCAAAGTCAAGGAAAACGGTGAAATAAACGAGAAAACAATTAAACCTAGGCAGGTTCAGGGAAATAGGACGGAAAGCTTGGAGCGGTGGCTAACAGCCGCCTTGGGTGATGTCAATGTTACAACTTTTCAGTGGACGGAGGAAAGAACCTAACGAATCTCATGTAAAATGTTTAAATTTGTATATTTATATTATATTTTATATAAAAATTATAAGTCATAATTTATATTAATTTAAAATTATAAAATATATTTATTTTAATTTTATTAAATTCATATTATATATAATAATTATTAAAATTTTAAATTATATTATTTTTATGTTATATTTATATGATATTAGTATCTCATATTAATAACTTGGCCGCACTTTGTTACAATAATTTTTTACTTTATTATAATTTTTTTTACTATAAGTCAACCGGTAAATTATGAGAAAAATGAAAATTTTCATATATGAGATCTCATCCTCAATATAAATTCAAAGACAAATATAATGATAGAACTTTGTCTATAATTTCAAACACTTCAAAAAGATTAAAATGATTAAATTTCAAAGATAAATAAAACAGCATATCTCAAAAAAGAATAAAAACTAATACCTATTCATTGTAACTCTCAATAGTGCAATCATTGTTCCTTGCGTATAATCTCTATCAGACTTACAATTTACATATATAAAGTTAGATAAAACTATGACAAATATCAATTTAAATCATTTGATCAATCTAAAATATCAATAATAAAAATTTTGAATTTGGCTTCAAATAGAAAACATAAAATTAATATCATCTCATATGTAAATACTACTTCATATGTAAATTAAAACAGTTAATATAAACTCCTATATAACAAAACAAACTAAACACTTATTTTAACTTGGACTTCTCAAATAAACCAAGATCTTTAGAAAGATTCCTCCTTTATATAAAATTATCAATGTAAACAAGGGGGAGAAAAAGACAAATTGAGAAAAAAAAAAAAAAACTCTACCTCTAATGACATATTGTTTAGGGATCTATGTGCATTGCAATTTTGAACTTTTAGTTGATTCTTTGGATGAGGTCAACTATAAGAGTGTGTATAAGGAACTTTAAATTCCATGACACTCATAGTTCATAAAGGAAAGAAGGAAACAAACACCCATATGTAGATTCTCTTAAGAGAACCTTTATTCATAGTAAAAGATCCATCAATTTCAACTGTTAAATACTTACTTAGCATGACATGAAACATTCATTTTAATACATTACATTTCCAAACTTTTCTTATCACTATATAATACCAACAAACTTAGTATGAATAAACAAAAGAGAATGAAAAAAAAAAAGCCATAAAAAATAATACATCAATAGTACATTATGACAATTAAAATTTTTTTTTGAAGGGATAAAATGAAGAATTGAACTTACATTATGGTAAATTTTAACTTAAGTGTCCAATTTTGACCTCCAATTTTGCTGATCCTAATAAAAAAAATTTCAAAATTTATAACCCATAATAAGGATTACTATAGAAATTAAAACAAAGTTATATTTTCTATTATTACCTGTTTTAACCATTGAATTCTACTAAGCAGTTCAGTTCTTAATTCATTTAATTCTTAAAATTGCAAACAAAATTAAAAGCTAGAAATTTAAATGAATAAATCAAACACATTTTTTGTTAAGGTTAAATGCATATTTGACCTATAAATATTATGATTTCTGTCACATTGGTATCTAAAGAATTTTTTTACCACATCGGTATATGAATTTTCAAATCCGTTATCATGTTGGTACCTTAAACTAACATTGTTAATCAACTTTACTGACATAGCATTAACATCTAATAAGATGCTGACATGTGTCCAAAAGTCTAATCAATGCTACATCATCAATGCCATATTATCTTTAAACTAAAAATTTAGAAAATATTCAAAAAAATTCAAAAAAATAAATTCAAAAAAGTAAAAGGTTAAAAAAACTAAAAAAATTCTAATTTTTTTTTTGAAATTCTAAAATTTTTTTAAAAATGATAAAAACTCAAAAATAACTTAAAATTTTTTAAATTAAAAAAATTAAAAATTCAAATAAAAAAATAAAAAATTCTAAACAATTTTACAAAAATCCAAAATATTTTTAAATATTTTTGAAATTTATAAAATTTAAAAAAAGATATAAAAATAATAATTTTTTTAAATTGTAAAATTTTTCCAAAAATACTAAAAATTCTAAAATAATTTTAAAATTTAAAAAACAAATAAATATAAAAAATTTAAAATTTTCAAAAAAATTTAAAATTTCTGAAAAAATTAAAAAATTCTAAAAACATTTAAAATATTTTAAAAATTTTTAAAAATTTTAAAAAATTTATAAAATTTTAAAAATTGTGCAAATTCTAGAAAATTTTAAAAAAATTAAAAAAGAATTAAGGAAACTTAAAATTTTCAAAAAATTTCAAATTTAAAAAAAGTCCAAAAAATTTAAAAGCATAGAAAAATGGCAATTTTAATAAAATTTATAAATTTGCTAAAATTCAAAAAAATAACAAAAGCATAAAAAAAATAAAATAGAAATAAATTTTTTTTGTAAAAATTAATAATTTAAAAAAAATTTTAAAAATTTTGAAAAAATACTAAAATTTTTTCATATTTTTAATTTTACAATTTCAATTTTTTATATATTTTTTGTATTTTTATTTAATTTTTAGTTTTTTATTTTTTAGATATTTTTAATTTTAAGGAGTGTTACAAAATTATGAAATTAATTACTTTTTCAAAAAATTTTAAAAGCTTTTAGATTTTTTCTTATTTTATTTTTTTAAAATTTTTGTGATTTTTGAACTTTAAGAAAATTTAATTTTTTATTTTTTAGATTTAAAAAATTTTAGAATTTTAAAAAACTTTCGAATTATGATAATTTTATAATTTATAAAAATATTTCATATTTTAATTTTTTTATATTTTTTAAAAAAGTTTAGAATTTTTAAATTGTTTTAAAATTTTTAAAATGTTTGAGAAATTTATAAAAATTTTGAATAATTAAAATAAAAAAATTAGAATTTTTAAGAAAATTTTTATTATTTTTTGATATTTTTTGAAGTTAATTTTTTTATAAATGTTAGAAATTCTTAAAAAATTTTAATTTGTTTAGAATTTTTATTTTTATTTTTATTTTTTGAGAATTTTTTAAAATAATTTTTTGAATTTTTTAAAATTTTCAAAAATTTTAGAATTTTAAAGAATTTTTTAAAATTTTTAGATTTTTGAAAAACAACTGACAAAAATATTTAAAAATATGAACATTGACTAGAATTTTTGATATGTGACAACATAACATGTTAGCAAAGTCGATTAATGGCATTAGTCTTATGTATTAACCTGATAACAAAGTGAAAAGTTTAAGTATCAATGTGATTATATAATTTTTTAAGTACCATTGTGATAAAAAAATATAAAATTTAAGGATCAAATATGTTTTTAACCGTTTTTGTTAGAATAAAAGAAGTAAATAATAAATTAAATACAATAAAATTTTAAATTTTAATGCAATTTTTGAACTGATCGGGTGTGAATTCCTAGAGCTAAAAACGAAATTTAGGTTGTGACTGACTACATAAAAAGGGAAATCCTCAATTGCAAAATGCGAGCTTTTGAACTGAAGGTAACACAAACTTATAAAAATATTTCATCCATGATAGTAACCGCTACTCACACATAATCTTGAATAATCTTCTTAATTACCTGAAAACTGTTTGTTCCTTCCCATAATTGCTGGAAGTCTCAAATATTTTTTTGGATTTGATGTCACATTGACCCAAGAACCTGCCTCACTCCTTTGTCCTCTGTCGGAACATTCCTACTAAAGAAGATTAAGGACTTCTCCAAGTTCACCCTCTGACCTGAACCTTCTTCATGTCTTTGTAGCAAGCCTATCACCCGTTTACATTCGAGCTGGCTTACTTTAAAGAATAGCAAACTATCGTCCGCGAAGAATAGATGAGTGATTCTAGGTCCATTCCTACTCACTCTGACACCGATGATCAGATTTTCTCATTGGTACTTCGCGAGTAGAGCTGAGAAGCCCTATATGCACAGTAGAAATAAATATGACGACAGGGGATCGCCTTGTTCCATACCTCTTCTAAGAATAAATCTGTTAGTGATAGTCCCACTAATAATTAGAGAGTAGGAGACCGAAGTAATGCATCTCATTATAAGCCTTACCCATTGGTCCCTAAAGCCAAGTTTATACATCATCGCCTCTAAAAATGGCCATTCGACTCTATCACAGGCCTTGCTCATGTCTAGCTTCAGAGCCACAAAGCCATCTTTACCTTGCATCTCATCCTGAGGGTGTGGATCATTTCATATGCAGCTATCAAGTTATCAATGATTAACCTACCTGGCACACATGCATTTTGGTTTTCGCTTATGCAATATGGTAGGACCCTTTTTAACCTGTTAGCAAAAACCTTTGCCACAATCTTGTAAAGTACATTGCAGAGGTTGATAGGCCTAAAGCTCGAAATTTTCCGAGGATCCCGTACCTTAAGTATCAGCACAATATTGGTACAGTTTCACCTCTTCCAATGAGCCCTCCCCATTTAATATCGACAATATTCCAATATTGTTGATAGAAAATTGCAAGCATTCCGTCAGGCCTCGGTGCTTTTGTTGGGTGCATCTGCTTAATTGCTTCATGAACTTCCTCTACCCTGAATTCTGTCACAAGATCTGCATTCATCCCTGTTGACACTTTGACCTCCATAGCCTCTAACATGTCCCCAAATTGACCGGGATTTTGGGACTCGAACAACTTCTGAAAGTAATTCAATGAGAGTCATTCTAAACTTTTATTCTATGCACTTTAAAAATCCACTTATTATAAGCTTTTATCTTTATTTAGTTTTTTTAATCTTGCAATAAGAGGTATACTTCTTTTTTAATCTTTTTCATTTACCTTGATGTTATAAAAACTCAAATTAATTTGAAAAGTAAAATATCATGAAATTGTATGATATTTTCATGAAATTTTAGTGCTTGTTACTTCTGGTTCAGAGTCTAGCTTTTTTCCTTTTTCAAAATAAATAATAAAAAATTTTCACTTTTAAAACACGAAATTCTTTCATTTTGTAAGTTAGTTTTAGTGTGTTATAATTTATTATTTTATTATATATATAGAATTTCATTAATCTAATTGAATGTTATGTTTGGTTATTTATATTTATCCTCTCTTTTTTTTCATTCATGTATTTAGTTATTTGTCTATTAATATATATCTGTATATTGAATTTCTTTAATCTAACTTAAGGTTATCAATAGATTTTGTTGATTTAAATTTTAAAGTTTTGAACTATATTTATAAAAAATTATAATTAACGGGTCAAAGGTAAAATAATTAACTATATTTGTCAATATAAATCTGTCTTAGATTTTAATTGATGTAACTTAAATTAAATATAAAATTCAATTGGACCCCTTCGAAAAAATTGACGGGCTCAGTCCCTATTCCCTAGTAAACACGTCATGGTAAGCATCATTATCCATACCTCAACGGCGGATAGATGGCTTACGATTCTATTTTTTGAGAGCCACGTAAGCACGTATTAGAACTTATCGAGTTAATAAAAATATTTTATAATTCTCAATAAATTTATATTTGTAATTAATGTACTGTCTGTCCTTTAATTGGTTGATAATAACATTAAATGAAAAAAAAAATTGTTAATCTAAATAATTGTTTATAAATAAGAAATTCTATCAACAAATGTGTGAGCTTTTAATAAAATATTAAAATTTTAATTTCAATAATAAAAAATTATTCCCTAATAATTTCAAGTAAAATAAAAACGATATACCCATTAATCAGATTCTTTAAATAACCACTAATAAATAATGTTTTATTTCAACTTTCAAGGCCATTCGTCAACAGTTCGAAGGAAAAGAACGGGTCAAAGTCAAGGAAAATGGTGAAATAAACGTGGAAACAGTTAAATCTAAGCAGGTTCAGGGAAATAGGACGGGAAGCTTAAAGTGGTGGCTAACAGCCGCCTCGGGCGACGCCAATGTTACAACTTCTCAATGGATGGAGGAATGCAATTCTCAAAGTCGCGTGCTTTAGTAGGAGTTGATTGGTGGTGGGGCATGCTACTTTTCAATTCTCAGCCCATCGTTTCTCTCCTGATTCCCTCGCCTTCTCAGGTACCCAGCTTCATCACCCGCTTTGTCATTATCTTTTTGTTTTTGCCTGTTTCCTTTTTCAACTTTTTTTTAATTACATAATCATTTTATTATGAGATTTTAAATAAATCTGGATAATATAATATGATTATTACATAATCGAGAAAACATCATCAATGGATTTCATTAATTGGTATTAATTTATTCTTTTTAAAAAAAGCTTATCTAGAAAAGTTAAAATATTTAATTATAATTATTTTTTAGAAACATTGTAATTATAATTATTAAATTACAGAGTAATAGTACTTGAAGTATATTTTTTATTTTTCCTTAACAATTAGTATTTTTTAAAAGACAAAACAACTAAATCATTAAATTTATTAACTTAATTCATCTAACAATCTAACATTCATTCACCTAATAATTTAATGATTTATATTTGATACATTATTAATATATTATTAGTAAATTAAATAATATTTAAATTCATTAATTTTTTATATATTTATTTTAAAAATTGATAATTACTTATTAATATGATAACATCATTTAATTCATTAATAATATATAAATTTTATATATAGATAATGTATTAAATATAAATTTATTATCTAATTGTGATTAAATTATAAAGTAACTAATTTACTATACCACAAACATTCAAATTCAATTAAAAATCCAACATTTTATATCAAATATTGAAGTATATCAATCTATTAACACAAATAAAACTTAAGTTATAATGATAATAGAAAATTGCAGAATTCTAATTTATTATTCAAGTATTTATTAATAAAAAAAGAAGATGAAAATTAAGATTTAAAAATTTTAAACACACACCTCAAGCGAAGAATTCTCTCTCGCCATTGACCTTTGTTTAACTACACCAAAAATAAACCGTCACACTTTTATTTTCTTCTTAACTGGGTTTTTTTTTTTTTTTTCATTTTTTACTGGTTTATGATGGATCACAAGTAACGAATGGTTTTCCATTTTACGTCTCTCTCCTTTGTTTTCTTTCTCACGTTTTGCTTTCGTAATAAACTGATAACATAGAAATTGTCAAAAGTTTTTTATATTTATTTTATTATAAATTGGGCAAAGTATAAGAGATAAATCTTTTCCTTATCTAGGTTTGAAAAAACAAAGATAAAAACAAAAATAACTTTATTTTAAAGACCAAAGCCATGTGACTTTGCTCTGTTATTTACTATCTATAAAAATTGTGAAAGTTCTCTTAAATTTTGAAATTTCTATAATAATCCATTGCAAATTTTAACATTTTTAATATTACATATTAATGATCCCAATATTTTTAAGTCAGCGGGTGTTCAATTTAATTTTTTTTTCAAATAATACATATTTTAAAATTTTTTTAAAATTTCAATACACTCAAACGAGACCATCGGATTGGTTGTGACTTTGTGAGTACTTGTGTCACGGGTCGAGACTTAAGCTTCGAACTTCGAGATTTGGACATCTATTCATTCGGTGTTTCAGATCAACCTAACCGTCACGATCACACCCTTATGAGGTATTATCCACTCTGGCCCTCATGACCTCACAGTTTTGTCTTACAAAAAGCACCTCACAAGAAAGAGATAGTGTGAACTTTTATATACCCCAGTGACCCTTTTTTTATGTTCAATGTGAATTCAGGACTCCTCCTTAGGTCCATGATATTCTCTCGCACCCAACCTCATGACGTCCTCGTCACGAAAGTTGATCATCTTGTTTATCTCTCTCAAGGCGTTCGACGTGGATCGAACGGTATAGGACTGGTTCTAATACCACTTGTCACGGGTCGAGATTTAAACTTTAAACCCACGCTGCTTTGAGATCTGGGCATCCATTCATCCGATGTCCCAGATCAACCTAACCGTCACGGTTCACATCTTTGTAAGGTATTATTCGCTTTAACCGTTTGATCTCACAGTTTTATCATACAAAAGTCATCTTACAAGAAAGAGATGGTGTGAACTCTTATATACCTCAGTGACTTTTTTTTTATGTTCGATATAAATTCATGATTTTTTCTTAAATTCGTGACACACGAAAGAGTTTACGTATGACCTTATAATAAAATTTTTACAATGTAGATGTTTTAACTCGAATTCATGTGAATAGGTAAAATATGTATGGATATTTTTAAAATTAAAATAATAAAAAATTTGAAACAAAAGTTTTTAATGATCATTTTCAAAATTTTTATTGAATATCTTTTTTTTATCACAAAACGAATAAATTTATAAATAATTTTTTTACATATTATAAATAAACACTTAAATAAATTCATTAATAATTTTTTTATATATTATAATTTAACACCTAAAAGAAAATTCTGTATCGATATCTATTCCAAGTTCCAACGTAAGGATACGATGGCATTTGATTTACCATAATGTCACATTGCCAACTTGCTATACCCATTTTTGGCTGTTTTAGTTTTTATCGATACATGAGTATTCCAAATAATAAAAAAAAAACTTATCTTCTTGAAAAATGTAGCAAAAACCAGAGATGGCAAGCCTAAGGGTGTACTGACAAAGTGATTATTATTGAATTGCACTGTTCATCCCACATGATTGAGGGATGATATGGAATTTGTCTTCTTTAGTTTGATCATGTAAAGTGTAAACCTCTACCTTTTTCCTACTTTGATTTATGTTTATTTTATTTTTTAAAGTAATCACACATAATTCTCATGTTATTAGTTTATTTTCATACACATTAAACAAAAATTATAACCTAAATTGGCAAAAAAAAATTATAACATATATTACAAGGTTTGACAGATTAAAAGATTTTTTTCTGAAATTTTTATTTATCATTAACCCTTTTATTTTTATTTACTTAACTCAATTAAAAACAACATTACATTATTAAATACTGTCGAAATCGTAATTTTTAAAAATTTAATCAGTATTTATATCATTTGAGTTATTACTTTGTCAACAATTGAAAGACAACTTAATTATAATTTTTAATATCAAATTATTTATTTTTTACTATGATTTTTTGTCAATTTGCAAATAATTATAACTTAAGTTTTTTTGTTAACATTTATAAATATTTATAAATCATGTATGTAATTATAATTCTTATCATATTCAAAATTTATCTTAATTGATTAATTTTTTAGATTTTATCTTTTTTAAGAGCAAAATAAAAAATAAAACATTTGTAAAAATTTTTTAATAACAAAAAAAGTGCTAAATAATTTATTGCTTAACAAACATAAAAGGTTAAAAATCAAGATTTACAAAATCTCACTTATTATGTAAATAATAATAATAATAATAATAATAATAATAATAATAATAATAATAATTTTAAAAAAAGACTACAAAAATTCCAGCCTGTCAATGACCGTTGACCAGTCATAGTAAGAAACCTACCAAAGACTGGCTGCTAGCTCACCCGCGGTTAGCATCTCATCTACACAAATTCAATTCGCCGCTGCTTCCTGCCTACGCTTTGCTTCATCCATTTTGCTTCCTAACTCTATAAATACTAGTACAACATAAACGTAACAAAGAGCCTTCCCCCCTCCCCACCCACAAAAAGAAAAAAACAATTTACAATTGCAAGATCGAAAATCCCATTAGGTTTTTAGCTTCTTCTCTGGCTGCTCATGGCTTCTTTCAACATTTCTTCTCCTTCAACAGCAGCTGTTTCTCGACCTCAGTAAGCTATCTTCTCTATTTCTTTGATGGGTTTGCTCGGATAGTTTGTATCTAAATTCTTGCCTTTCACGTAGGAATCCTTTCGCTTAAGCGAAATTTCGTTTGGGTCTTCTTTGTTATTTCTTTTGCTGCAACATTTGTTATTTGGTTTTCTAAATCAAATTTCAAGGTTTACCAGTCAATGCTTCCGTATCAATATTATACAGACGCTGTGGTTAATTAAGATTTGGTCTTTGACTTTTGTCTTTAAACAACCCAAAGTTGTTGTAAGAGATTGCTAAATATGAACTTAAGCCTTAGCCATTTTGACCAAAAGTTCCTGTCTTTGCATCAAGAATTAGCCTTGGCTGGAAATCAAAATGGTGATTTTACTTGCTATTTCTTTGAATGCTGAAATGTCCTTGTGTTTGATTGATAAGAAACGGGTACAACAAGAAATACATAAAAGGTCCAACTTTAGCAAGCCAAATGAAAGTACAGCCTATACAGGGCTTGTTTGAATATAAACCTTTTTTTTTTTTTTTTAATAAAGGAGTTTCTGTTGCTATTTCACATTTGATTCGTTTGGTATGCGATTTTCAGAAAATTACACTGAATTTCTATATTATTCCTAAGGTTCTTTTTTTTTTTTTCTGTGTGCATTTCAAGGTTCCAAGTCTGCTTGATTTCTGCCTAAGGTGATCAAATTAGCTATAATTTATGATTTTTTGAGTTAATTGTACTTTTTGGTATCTAAACTTTGAGAAAATGTACAAATTGGTATCTAGCAAAATAAAATGTATAATTTGCACTCTGAATTTTCAAATAATATATAATTTTAATCCAAATTCTAATATTGTTAACTTAACTTGCCTATCTGGTATCTAACTAGTATAATTTTGTTATATGCATGTTATATGTTAAATAAAAGTGTTAAATATTTTGTAAAAACTTTCATGTGAATGTCTCGTGACAAAAAATGATTGACCAATCCTAGATATTTTTTAAGGTTCAGGTAAATTAAAATATATATTTTTTTATATTGAAAAAAATATGTTGATAGTATGTGTGATGAACACATAACTTGATAATATTTGTTGAAAGCCACATATATTAGCTGATATGGTTAACGAGATTAGAGGTTGGGTTAATATGTTACATAATTTGACGGTTCAGGGTGCAAATTGTATGTTATTTGAAAGTTTAGGGTGCTAACTGTACATTTTATTTTTTTTAGATGCCAACTTGTACATTTTCTCAAAGTTTAAGTACCAAAAGTGTAATTAACTCATTTTTTATGTTCAAATTAATGCCAAAGGTTTTTTTTTAAGGTAAGATTTGGAGAGATTTTGTCCAGACGCAACCACATTGACTGATATCTAAAGCCTTATACAGTCTGTACAATTATCGTATTATTCGATTGTATGCAATTCATAGTGACCTTTCTTTGTGCACAGGGCATCCAAAAGCTTCAAATTCTTTAATGGATTACACAGCACAAATCTATTCTCTGCAAATGGATACACATCTGATTTGGCCTTGATACGATTGGGTAATAGATCATCTTTCGTTATTAAAAGTGTTGGCAAAACTAGAGCTGCACTTGTATCTGGAGAGGGCGGCCTCCTGTCTTATTCCAATGGCAATGGTGCTTCAACAAATGGTACTCTCTTCAGTGATAAATCAGTTGGGATCGAAGCACAACAGGATGCAATAGCATTTGGAACTCTTGCAGCAGATACTGCTCTTATAAGTAATGGTTTTCCCATTTACAATGATGAGTTTGATTTGGATCGTCCCACTGAAGGTTTTGCTTCCATCCCTGAGGCAATTGAGGACATTCGCCAAGGCAAGGTTAGTTTTTCTGCTTGGGATGCTTTTTGTCCCATGAGCTGGTAATACTTGTATGTTTATTTTTCTGCATGTTAGTCATTTGCTTGACTAATCTGAATTATTGTTGCAGATGGTAGTGGTTGTAGACGATGAGGACAGAGAAAATGAAGGAGATCTAATAATGGCAGCTCAGTTGGCGACACCTGAGGCTATGGCCTTTATTGTGAAGCATGGAACTGGGATAGTTTGTGTGAGCATGCAAGAGCAGGATCTGGATAGGTTGCAGCTTCCTTTGATGGTGCACCAAAGGGAAAATGAAGAGAAACTCCGCACTGCATTCACAGTTACAGTAGTATGTTATTTTATCTGATATCTATAAGTTCGATACATGGATAATTTCATTTTAATGAAATGATAGCTTATTTAGAAATAAGTTCGTATGTATATTTCAGATTCATTGTTTTTATTGTCCAATTGTATTTACTGCGGCAGAACATATTTGAAAATCATAGCCCCCAACTGGAGGTTGAGTATGAATGCTGAAAATGTTAGATAACTGGAACATATTGATTATCATGATTGCCTATAAACTTTTGATAAGTTCAAATTACCATTTTGAATAATTTTTTATGATAGTTAGAACGAAATATGATTAGGGATGCATTGATTTTAGTTCTAGAAAGATGCCTTCTGTACTATCTAGTTCAACAATTCCAATGGTTCTCAACTTTTGTATTGCATTAAAACCAATTTTGCAGGATGCAAAACATGGTACTACAACTGGGGTGTCAGCTCATGATAGGGCAACAACGGTATTGGCCCTCGCTTCTAAAGTTTCCAAACCTGAGGATTTCAACCGCCCAGGTCATATTTTCCCACTGAAATACAGGGAAGGTGGTGTTCTGAAAAGAGCTGGGCATACTGAAGCTTCTGTTGATCTTGCAATGCTAGCTGGATTGGACCCTATTGCAGTTCTCTGTGAGGTTGTAGATGATGATGGATCCATGGCTAGATTACCAAAGCTTCATCAATTTGCTGAGCGGGAGAACTTGAAAATTATATCCATTGCTGATTTAATCAGGTAAATTAATGAGTATTATATGCAGAGCTTTGCTTTCTACTTATTTTTCATGGATTCTATGGTTAGGTTGCCCAAACTTAATTCTTGACAAAACTATTATCAATTGTATATGGAGTCTCCTTGAGAATGATAAAGTAAAGAACAACTTCTAATACTGCTTATGATTTACAGGTATAGGAGAAAGAGAGATAAATTAATTGATCGTGCTGGTGCTGCACGGATACCTACTATGTGGGGGCCATTCACGGCCTATTGTTACAGGTCAATATTAGATGGGATTGAGCATATAGCAATGGTAAAGGTAAGAATGTACCCACATACTTATAGTTAGTTTTACTTTCCTATATACCTGATTTACCTTAATATCTATATAAATCCTATATAAATACTTTTCCTATTCTGCATCAAGTCAGAAATATTTCAATTTGTTATGAGCACACTTCTATTCTTTTTCCATAAATATCAAAGGTTGCACCATTCTGTATATTCCTTTAGACTTTATGTTTCTTGGATTAAGATCCTTCCCTGAAGATTATGGCATGATTCTTTTCCATGGTGTAAACAGGGTGAGATTGGAGATGGGCAAGATATTCTTGTGAGGGTCCACTCGGAATGCCTCACAGGAGACATATTTGGATCTGCTAGATGTGACTGTGGGAATCAGCTTGGCCTTGCAATGAAACAGATTGAGGCTGCTGGCAGGGGTGTTTTGGTATACCTTCGTGGGCATGAAGGCAGGGGTATTGGTTTGGGCCACAAGCTTCGTGCCTATAATCTTCAGGATGCTGGTCGTGATACAGTTGAAGCAAATGAGGAGCTTGGATTGCCTGTGGATTCGAGAGAATATGGCATCGGTGCACAGGTACATCCTCTTCAAAACCATACCTAATTCAGTTGCATTCAAAAGGTTCATCTGTTTTCTCCTCTCCCTTTTTCTCTGATAAACGCATCCAGGTGCTACTTGAGAAACTGTATTCAATGATTTTATTTCTGTAGTCACCAACTGCCATCTTGAGTTAAATGAACATAATTTTCTAATTCTGCTGTGCCTCATTACTATATTAGTTTAGTCCTGTGACCTAATTTGGCCCAAGGGTTTGTCATGTTACCTTGAATCAACCCTAAACAAAGAAAATTTTGAAACTAAAAAGTGGGTAAATATTTACTGATATGATCATTGAATCATTTTATAGGTTCTGCTATTACTAAAATTAACATGGAGCTTGTGTAAATTCTACTGGTTACAAAATACTTGTGATGTTAAGTTGGAACCTTCATGAGTTGCATAGCTATTTAGATGTAGAAAATGATAGAATTGTTGCAAGCTGGAACTCAGATAGTTGTTTTTTTTCTTCAATTATGACATCATATGGAAGAAAGTTTGCAATAATAAATTGGGAAGGATCGGACCCCTGGTTTGCTGCTTGCTAAAGGATTTACCATATGACTGGTGCATCTGTTTTGCTTTATTATGATGGATTTTACTTTCTTCTACCTCTCAAAGAAGCTCCTGAAACTCACAATTTGATTCTTCCTTGCAGATACTTAGGGACCTGGGTGTGCGAACGATGAAACTGATGACAAACAATCCTGCCAAATACAGTGGACTCAAGGGTTATGGATTAGCAATTGCAGGCAGGGTTCCGCTACTAACTCCTATTACAAAGGAGAATAAGAGATACTTGGAGACGAAACGCGCTAAAATGGGCCACGTTTATGGCTTAGACTTTAATGGCAGGTTGAACAGTCTCATTATTGGCGGCAACGGTAACACGATTGCAGCGGATGCTGCATCTGAATCTTAAGATATGCTGCATCCGGTTTGCATTAGATGCTGGTAACTGCCGACATGATTTTATTACAACTGACATGACAATAGGAAGAGAACATCATCTCTGAACTTGATTAAAGGTTCGAAGATTTATGCTTTAAAATTCTATCTCAAATTTAATGTTTGCTTTGGCATGCTATAGTAAAAATTTATGCGGTTTCCTATGCATACCGAGGAAGAGCCATCCATTCTTTTTCTATAACGTGTAAATTTGGACAAAACAAGTTTGTTCCTAGAATTTGGAACTGCTTGACCTTGTTAAGCTTCTAAATTATGTCTCTCATTGTTGTAATTTTGATTTGTGTTAATAAAATATAAAAGAAAAATAAAGCTTGTAGTATATATTTCCATTTATTTTTACATTTTCTCATTTATGTTAATAATAAAAAATATAAATGAGTTGAAGAGCTTCAGTTTTTCATTCTTGAATCGAGATTGGATTGAATTTGAATTATTGGAATAATAAATCGTGTTAATTCAAATGTTTAAATATTTAATTTGAGATATTAAGTTTAATAAATATTTATTTTGTAAATATATTTTAATATTATTTAATAGACATGTATAAATAAACTGTGACAATATAATGACCAGATAAAAACCGTCAAATCTTTCCGAACCGACCGTTGCAAATACAAAAAAAAATTTAACCAAAACTTCAACGGTTCGGATTGCATCAGGATACCCCACAACAACAGCCAAGATGCAATGCTGTTTTAAGTCGTCATTGAAGTCACAAAATCAAAGTAGAAGAAGCACCAATGCTAACGCAAAGCAACCCCCTAACCTTTCTTTAAAATTAATTAAAGCAAATGCCAAACGTTCCATGCATGAACCAATACAGCGGTTAAAATTTTAACGGTAATGGCTTCTCTCCTCTCTCTCGTTTTGTCTCCTTCGTTCCAATAGCATTGCTATTTTGCTCCGTCCCTAACGCTGGAGTGACTCAATCAGTCACTTTATTAATAGCAAAAAATACCTCGACAAAAATATAATGATTGAAATATTTTTAAAAAATAATCAAATTTCATCCTATATGAATTTATCTAATTATATATAGATTTGTTATTTTTATTTATTTTATTAATTAATATTTATATGTAATATTTGAATATAATTATAATTTATTTTGTTCTAACAACTTCATAAAAATAATTTTAAAAGCTAGAAAATATGTTAGGTGTGGTGCTGATCAATTGCCCCATATATGCGAAATGCTATGATTTGGGAACGTGCCGTGTATCTTGCCTCCGACTACACAAAACTCCTCGTGTTTTTACATCATGACAAGTCAAGTTACCCCGAAATTAGTGGCCCCAACTCTCACTTTTACCATTGCACATTTCCAATCTTCTAAAGTAAGTTTTTTCAACCGTTCGATCTGCCAATTCACACCGTTACAACAACGAATCGTAAAGAATCCAACGGCTAATAACGGTTACCCCTCAGTACAAATGTGAAACCAAAAAAAAAAAAAAATTCAAATGAAACAGAAAAGAAACAACGGTACCTTACCGCGTACGAATGAAACCGAATCAAAACACACCAACCTAGTTGGAGTTGGACTCTTTCTCCGCAATTACCGCAAAGGCGAAAACCGTGTTTTCGCAATTTCGTCCGAGTTGCCACACCTGATCCCTCCTTCTATATATACTCTTTCGTTTTCTCATTGTCTTCGCATTGCACTGATCATCAGCACTCAAAAGTTCATCCAGTTTCAAAACCAATCTAATCTCTTCGTGGGCTTTCTCTCTTGATTTGTTTCTTTTTCCATTTCAGTACGATGGCTAACTCATCCATTCTTTGCTTCTTCCTTGTGTCTTTGTTGGTTTCTGCTATGGCACAATCCCCTGCATCTGCACCTTCGACAAGCTCACTGCCACCATCAACTTCTCCACCCGTCTTTGCTCCTGTTCCTTCTTCACCGTCGCCTTCGGATGAGCAACCGGTTTCTGCTCCATCTCCGATCACGACTCCACCAGTGGCTGCACCATCCCCCGCTACTGTTAACTTCCCTCCAAAGCCTTCTGCCGCTGCTCCAGCAAACCCTCCGTCCTCAATTTCCATTCCACCATCTGTGGCTCTGGAGCCTTCGGAAAACGGCGCCGTTTTGAACAGAATTTCTGGCTCAGGATCCATTGTTTTTGGGCTGATCACTGCCGCTTTGATGATGTAGAGATTTGAGTAAACAGCGGGGCTCCATTCACGATCAGTGTGCTTCACTTTTTTGTTTCCTTTATTATTTTTTATTTTTTAAAATATATGTTACATAGAATAGAAAATTTATGTTACATATTAATCTAATAAAATAAATTTTGCAATAATATTCCAAGTTATATCTCATTTTCCAAGCGTTTCATAAAGTCTCTGCTGAATCAAATAACTCAGCATTACTCTGCACACGAACAACATGAATAATAATAATAAAAATGAAAAATGAGAAAGAAACGCCAAGAGTCAATTTTCTTTTGTTCGCATTCGCGCGTTTAATGATTGGGTTTTGAAATTTTAATTTCAATAAATATGAACTGGTTCAGACTGAATTCATAAATATGAACTGGTTCAGACTGAATTCTAACTATTAGTTTTGTATATCAAATTTGGTTAAAAAATAATTTATTTATTTAATATTAATATTTAAAATATAACTTTTTTAAAAAATATTTTTCTGGGTGTATCCTATTCCAATTTAACATAAAAAAAATGTATAGGGCTACAATTTACTTATAAATTAAACAAATTTACTAATAATTTACAATATTTTTCGCATGAATTTCTTGTTTTTCCATATAACCTTCAAAGTTGAACCGGTCAATGAAGTTCTTTCCATCAATTACAAGTGGTCCCGCCGTAAATTTTTAATTAAATCAAATTGATGATATTTGTTTCCAAAATTTGTTGGTAATTACTAATTTCTTTCCAATTTCACAAGGCCTTTAACATTAACAATATGGCAGGATGAAGCACAACCCTTTAAAAAGCTCGAAAATCCAAAAACCCACGTCTCCCTGAGCTCACCATAGTTAAAGCCAAAATATTTCTATTAACAAGGCTACCGACCTTCAAATCCCGATCATTTTTAAAAATTCGTCAACAATTAGATTTAATTTAAATTTAACAATTTAAAATATAATATAATAATACAATATAAATATAAAATATAAAAATAATATAATTTAAAAATTTAATAATAATTATATTTAAATTTAATAAAATAATTTTTTTAAAAATTTTTATATAGATATAAATTTTAATAGTTTATACAATTCAAATACACAAATTCGTCGAGTCTAATTTAAACCCTCACCACTCCCTTTCCTCTATGTATTTAAAGGCTATCAAACTCTTCTCTACACTCGCATTCACAACTCCTACTAATAATAATTGATTGTAAACTTTTTTAAGGGTTCTTTAATTCCATTCTCCACTGTTGTTTGGTTTTGTTTTCTTCTTTATTATGGCTCGTTTAAGCATTGTTTACGTGATGCTATTGGCTTTGGTTTTTGGTTTTGGTGCCGCACAATCTCCATCCCAGGCGCCTGCTCATCCTCCAAGTTCTTCTCCATCCATCCCTCCAGCCAATGCTCCAATGGCCCATCCTCCAATATCCCATGCTCCAACTCATTCCGTCTACCCACCGGCTCATGCGCCTTCACCAATGAAGACTACTCCACCGGCTACTACACCATCTCCCGTTGTCTACTCTCCCCCTACTAAGTCCCCTGTTGTGTCTAAACCTCCTTCATCGATTTCCATGCCACCATCTGATGCTCCTGCGCCAGCCAAGAACGCTGCCGTCTTCAACGGGTTTTCTACCACTGGGTCCGTTGCATTTTGTCTCCTGGCTCTAGTTTTGGTCATGTAGAGTCGCTGATTGCTGGTTTTCTTCGATTACAAAGAGTTCATTATTGTAGTTGCCTTCATTAGTATTTTTCTTTCTATTTTTTTGAGTGCTTGGTTTTAGATACAGCCGATTATTTTATGGTTTGACACATTCTGCTTGGCTTCATTTTATTTTTGTTAAATTATCATTATCGTTAATTGCTTTTGTTTTTCTTAATATCTAGCTAATTAAAAATATTAAATTATCAAACTAAACAACATGATTAGGCTTAATTTACACTTGAAAGCGGATCTGTAACGGACAGTTTTGTTGTTATTCAAAGGAGTCAACATGATCTCTTTGATCAATCTCCCTTCTTTATAAGATACGGATTCCATTTGGATTTGGATTTTTCAGTTATGATTTTCTTGGATTTTCTGGTATCTTTGACAGCTTTTACCAAAGTACAATGTAACGTTTTGCACGACAAAGGTTGCTATCTTTTGTCGGTTTAGTTTCTTTTCCAGACAGATAGCATTGCTTTTCGTGATTCATGTTTTCCGTGACCCATTTACCGGGGAAACTTGGAATTTGGAGTCTTTGCACCAGTGAGACGAAAAACGATGATGTTGGGTTGATCTTGACCACACTTGGACCAAGGAAATAAACAAGGATCAGAAGAAACACATCTTTTTATTTTGCGTTATGGTATTGGTTAAAAGTAGAGATGACTGTCTAATAGTTTCAATTCGATTCCATATTTTAAAGTTGATTTTTAATTTAAATTGAGTTTTAAGTCCAGTCATAATAATAATAATAATAATAATAATAATAATAAATTGAATTAGATTTTAAATAAATTCGATCCGATTTAATATATATAAAATTATTTTTAATTAATTATTTAATCATATATATTTAATTATTTTTATAATTATATTAAAAATAATATTTTATATTTAAAAATAATTTTTTTTATTTATTTCAGGTATAATTAAATATAATTTATATAATATCATATCAAATATAATAATTACATAATAATGGCCCACAGCCAGCCATAGGCGCAAAACAATGACTCTGTCTCAGATGGGGTTAAATGGCAAATAAAATTGTAAATGGATTACTTTTCTTGGGTCCTTGCTTCACGATCTTGCTAACAATGGGTTCAACCAATTACTCCAAGCCATCCACGTCATGCTTTATTGCCTCAAGCTATATGTTTCAATCAACAAAGGGCTTAATGCATTTGCCAGCCTCTCTATAGAATCAAAATGCCATAATTTCTAATTTACATGTCTTTTGTTTTGCTTTTACACAAGCAATTGCATATTAGACATCTCATCTTCAATCAAAATTTTTGAAAAAGAATTCATATATTTATGCTGGTTCAACCATTGAGTTTTGCAAAGCAATTGTTCAGAGGTTTTAATTATTTTCCTTTTAATATACCAAGTAACTTACAGTGCAGGAAGAGATAACTGAAGTGGCAAGGCATTACCTGGTGGATGAAATTATGTTGTGCCGTGAGCATCTTGGGCTGTTTTTTTCTGAAACATGTTCGACCACCACAGCTGCCTTTTGCAGCTTGCTATCATCTGGAAGTTTTTCTGTCACTTGAGCCGATACCTTCTCTGCTGCGGTTGCTACCTTTTCCACTACCCCCGCTACATTTTCGACCTGTACTACTACCAGCTCTGATTCTCCTGAAAATACATTTCAAAATTTCAGATAAATCTGATAACTATATTATATTTTCACCAATTCTAATCAAATGCTGTAAGACTCTTATTCTATACTCTTCACCAAATCTTAACAATTTTGTCTCAAGTTTTTTGAGATGTAATGGAAGCAATTTTTTTTTTTTTTAACTTATCGCATAATTTTTACCTTGAATCCTCTTCAATTTTGCCCATTTTTCCTTCCAGAAGGGCAGGAAACTCAGCACAGAGGCCAGAAGGCATTTTGCCCTACATGAAAATGGTGATTTTCTTTATGCTTGTCTTCTAATGATAGTAACCGTTTTCTTTGGGTTTGAAACATTGAATATCACAACTCAAGCAAGTTCATACCAGAGGGAGAAGTTGAACTTTGGAGGACCTGAACCAGCCGCTGGTGGGCTATCCTTCTCTCTCTCACCCTTTGCAGTAGTACTACAGTTAAACATAATGGAGAATTATTTAATCAATGTCACAAATTAACTACTTAATGTTGATGATAAAATAGAAATTCAGGAAGATTATATGACTAATTATATGTTGGCATCAAGTTTTCTCCATATTCCTATATTGGTGCTGATGAATCCCAGCCCTTGGTTCATAGGGAAACCTTTTGGCTTAGCCATGGCTGCATCTTGATTGTGGAAACCTGGAGAGATATTGCTCAACTCAGATTTTTAATGAAGAAGTGGCAATTCAATGCAATTTTGCGGCTTGTAAGAAGCAGACCGACCTCTTGTATTGTTTCCAATTTTATTTCACACCAAACCTGTTAGCTGATCAATATATGGCTACTTATATGCTTCGTTGCAGGTTTTTAACCATCACAAACCCTGATCAAATTATCAATGCCATTTTCTTGTGGGACTGCTTTCTTGCCAATTTAGTTTAAAACTGAAAAATGCTTTAAAAAGGAGAAAAAAAAAACCGAAAAAGTATTTCAGCACTCCAAGGGATGCTAAGCCTTTAGGACATTTGGTCAACTCAGGTTTTGCTTTGTACCTGAAAGAAGGATAAGCCTTGGACCTGTTCGTTGCAAGTTAAAACTGATTCAACTAAGCTTAAAGGCAACCCATGGATTGCGTATTGAACGTTCTTACTTCCAGAATTGAGCAAAAACACGAAATTGCTGAGCATGTCGGTTGTTCCTTGCAAGCCAAACATTTACTGTCATAACAATGTATTTTTGCATGACTGATATATGAACTCCCTAGCTAATAACAATATCTTATCATTTTAGTTTCGTACTTTTAATTATTTATAATTAACCCGTTTCTGGAAAGTTTTGGGATTTTTGTTCTTAAACTCAACTTTTTGGCCTTTTGGGTTGGGCCTAATTTTTCTTTTTTTCTTTTTTTACACAAAAAGGAACAAAAACTTATGGATAGAGAAAATGATTTCAGGTATTAGATTCAAATTTATTAGATGATATATTTTAAGTATGTCTGAATGAACCAATCAAATTAAACTCAAATTGAACCGATTTTTTTTTTCTCATTTTAAAGGATATTATGCCAATGGACAATATGGCATTTAACATAGTATCAAATAGGAAAAAACTTCTTCAAAT
Organism: Durio zibethinus; assembly: GCF_002303985.1. The sequence continues at coordinate 6,100,023 of NW_019167915.1, read as the reverse complement.
CAAGGAACTATAACATTAGCATTGTGATTGGCTAAAATCTTCTAGGTTGATTTTAATATACTGTAGTCTATGATTAAGTTGTGACTTACTGAGTGGTTTTCTACAGGCTTACAACTATAGGCCAAATTGTCAGGATCTTGCTCGAATTGAAGCATATTACTTGGTTCTAAGGTTACCCATGCTTCAATTCCACTATAAGACCTGGTATCCGTTAACAAAACCATTTCCACAGGCTTGTGTACACTCGCTATCCAACCAGGCTTTCCCCAACCAAAATCAGCTTCATAATAGGGAAATTTACACTGGCTAGTATGGGCGCAAATATCTGTATTCCCTCTGATTAGTTCTTCATGGATCTCTCTTGAGGAATTTGTTGCGGAGAAGAACAAATCCTCAGCCTGTTCTGCTTTTGCAAAAGATTTGGCAGCATGCCTTAGTTCATTTCCCACTAGTTTCACCAAGTTGCAACTCCAGCTTCCTCTCATTTGCTGTAAATCGGACAATGACATTCCTGAATAGGTTGCCTCCAGCATTTGGTGGTGTAGGTATGGCTGTTTTCCCACGAAAGTTAAAGAGGAAAGATTTGTAATGAATAAATGACCTGCGTTTTGCTTGAGCCAGAGCAATGCGCGCCTTCCATATGAGGGCAATCAACAGCTGCACCCTGGAAGGCTGCTGGCTTTAAGTCCTGAATCACCAGCCAAGGCAACGGCTTTGGCTTTGAGAGCATATATAGCTGCTGCCTTGAAAATAAACCTCCTTGTGATTAGATTTTCTGAATTATCATCTGTAACTAGAATTTTATGCTTTGCTGTATATATTGCAGGCAAAAGAGATCCAGTTTCAAAACTTAAACATTTCACTCTATCTACACCTATGCGGCAACAAGTAGCCCCTCATTTGTGAAGGTAAATATTGTGTATCCGTCAGCAAACTTGTGTGAAAGACTGACACCAATAACTAAACCACGGCAATCAAAACTTGTTGATTTGAACTGCCAGGACTGTGGGAGTAAAGACTAGCTCATTCGGGAAAGGAACTAAATGGTTCACCAATTTAGGGCCTAGCTCGTCCAGGATAAATTGATTTAGATTGGCATTGACTTGAGCTTCCAAATATTCAGCCCCTTGGTCATTGCAATCAATGGCGTTCCTATATTGATCGATTCTACCAGCTAGAGGGTAAAAGCTGGTTAGTACCTTTGACAGTGAATTTTCTAGTCTTTCATCTCTATTGGATGTGCTGATAGAGCAATCAGCAGGAAAGAAGAAAACAAATAAGCCGTATGTTGGAGGAGCAATCTGATCAAAACATGATAACTTCAATTCTCCAAGGTGATTTGGTGTTGGAGTTGATGGCTTTGTCAACTTTCGTGTTTGGATGTGAACTTCCATTTTTGAACTGGAATTTTCCCTTGCAAAAGCAATGCTTTTGTAATGGCGGCAATCCCCTGTTTCCTTCTCGGTATTTTGAGTCTCAAAATCGTTACTTTTGAATTTAATTTACAAGGATTGGAGACGTGGGAGTTAAAGATCCTAGGTCTAACGTCATTACCATTAGTGATTTGGCTCAGTTTCAAGCACCTAATTCTTCATTCCGAAGCATTAAAATTAAAACCAGTTTCAACAACCTTAGTTTTTCCTAACGTACTAAAGAAATTTAACTTGAAGCGTTCAGGGGATTTTTCTACTCTTTGTTACACTTAAACTATGATTTGAAGTAGCATTTGATGTTTGGATTTGGAGAAACAACTTGTTCGTCCAAGCTCACCCCTGCTTAAATTCAATCGCTATCTCAAGTATACATCAAAATTATTAATTCAAAAACAAAATCTGGACTACTTTCTTTGTTTAGGAGAAAAGATCGATGGCAAGTTGTTTCTATATATTTAAAGCCAAACATATGTTTGCTTGTACTGACATATGTGGTGGAACAGTTGGCAGCTAATTTAACATTTATTAATTTGAAAATCTTAAACTTAAATTAAAATAAAATTTATTATTTAATTTCAAAAAGTTGAATACATATTCTTCTTACCCATTTTGTTAAACGAACTTTAACTATTATTTTTCAAAACACTATATTAAATTAAAAATAATCAAATCATTTGGCTACCCAGTGTGGGCCTGGCCAGGGGTGGATCATATTCCTGAAGGAACCTTTTCAACCACCATTCAGGCCTAGCTAGCCATGCTGGCAATAGTCAGCCATACACCAAAATCATCTCAATTGAAGGAGATGTTGATCCTCCATGTCAAGCTCTCATCTTAATAGCTGTAAATCACTTACAACATGTACAGCACAAGGAGATCCTCTTTAGTCCTTATCGATCAAAAATATTTATTATCTATAAGTTGAAAAATTATTTGACCAAAATATGCCACTTTCTAAGGAATAATAAATTAGAATGCACATTAAAAAAAAGTAACAATGTTTATTATCAATAGTCAGGCACTCGTTATGGTTTATTGGATAATAATAATAATAATAATAATAAAGAAGTAGTGTTGATAATATCAGGGTAAATGAGAAAAAAAAAACTTTTAGAATATGGTTGGTATTTAGAATCGGAAACCCCTGATTTTATTAAGATGAATAATCCTCAAGTTAGATATACTCTTCAAAAATCTCACAAATTTGCAGGTTGATTTCAGGGGGTTATGAACTCATTGATGACCAAAAGGAAGGCGTTGAAGAAAGAACCCTCGTTAATAAATTTTGATTTGACTTCGTCATTATTCGTTCACTTGCCCAATTCATTAATCTATTTTGAGAAATAAGTCCATACATACATTTGAAGCCTTGATTTCAATTCGATGCAAATTGTAATAGGAAGAATTTCTAGAATAAAATTATTTTATTTTTTATATTATTTTATTATAATGTTAGAATTTTATAAAAAGATATAAGTTAAAAATTAAATATTTTCAGTTTTAAAACTTAAAATTTTCATGCATTAAAACAGATAATCAAAAGAGTAATTTACTCTCTATATATAATAAAAAAAATCCAATAGATTTGGTATAATTATCCAAATTACTTCTTATTCTTAAAAACTTAACTAAAATAAATAAAATTAACTAATCAAGTAATAATGAATATTATATTTTCACACCACCCCTTAAGTTAGATGGTAGATATCAATCATGCCTAACTTGGACTTAAGATTCTCGAAATTATTTTGAGACAGAGCTTTAGTGAGTATGTCTATAGTTTGGAGGCATGTGGGAGTATAAATTAATCTAATAATTCCTTCCCCTATCTTTTTTTTGATGAAGTGACGATTAATCTCCACATGTTTAGTCCTATAATGATGAATAAGATTCTTTACTAATGGCAACTTTCTTGTCGTAGAATATGTTCATAGATTCTTCTGCAAAGATCATTAACTCCGCTAGCAATCTTTTTAGCTAAATTCCTTCACATATGTCATGAAACATAGCTCTAAACTCAATTTTCTCATTACTTCTAGCCACCACAAGTTGTTTCTTGCTTCATCAAGTAACCAAAATTTCCTATACATAGGTACAATAACTAGTAGTTGATCTTCGATCAATAACGAATCTAGCCCAATCAACATCAGTATAAACTTCAACATTTCGATGTGATGTCTTCTTAAAAAATAATCCTTTGCCATGACTTTTCTTTAGGTACTATAAGATTTGATACACAGCCCTTAAGTGTTCATCGGTTGGGTTGTTCATGAATCTACTTACCATGGTAACTAAAAAATTGATATCTAATCATGTATGAGAGAGGTAGATGAGTTTCTGAATAAGTTTTTGATATCTACCCTTATTTGTTGGTGAACTTCCTTCTTCCATTCCTACTTTATTCATTGTATTCATAAGGGTGTGAGTTGGTTTGCATCCAAGCATTCTAGTTTCCTTTAGTAAGTCTAGGACATACTTACACTATGAAATAGAGATGCCATTCTTTGAGCGAGCTACCTTCATGCGAAAAAAATATTTGAGGTGTTTCAAATCTTTGATTTCAAATTTTTTGGATATGATATTCTTTAGGTTGCTAATTTCTTCCATATAGTCTTTAATAAAAATAATGTCATCCATATAAACAATAATAATTATTATTTTCTTTTAAGTGAATGTTTGACAAACATGGTGTAATTGGTTTGACATTATGAAAAATTATACTTCTTTACCACTTTTGTCAGTCTATCAAATCATGCACATGGAAATTATTTGAGACCATATAAAAACTTTTGAAGCTTACATACCTTACCAAAAGTATCTTGGTTTTTGAATCCTTGAGGGATTCCATGTAAACTTATTCTTCTAGATCACTATTAAGAAATACATTTTTGACATCTAGTTGATGCAGTAACCAATTTAGATTTGTTTTCAATGATAAAAATACTTAGATTAAATTAAGTTTAGCAATTAGAGAAAATGTCTCCTTATAATCAATACCGTAAGATTAAGTAAATCATTTTTCAACAAGGTGAGCTTTGAATCTATTAATACTTTCATCTGCATTATGGTTGATAGTAAAAATTCATTTGCACCCAACTGAATTTTTTTCCTTTAGGTAGTTCTAAAATCTCTCATGTTTTGTTCTTTTCTAGGGCTTCGATTTTTTTTCAAAGTAGTCATTTTTCATTTTGGTTGCATTAGTGCTTCATGAGTGTTATTGAAAATTTGCATATTGTTTAGTATGGTAACAAAAGCTTGATAACTATGTGATAAACCTTCATAAGAAACCACATTATGGATTAAGTGATGAGTACATGATCTTACAATTTTCTTTAAAGTAATTTATTCATCCAGATCATCAAAAGATTCAATTGAATCAAATTTAGTAAGAGTGTTACTTATGTTGGTTTCAAGTATCTCTGAAATCGATTCAGACTTTTGAGTTTTGCTTTGAAGGTATGCATTCTCCTATATTCGTGTGAGTTTTTTATATTTCTGAGTAGATAATCAAATTCTTTGTTTGTTTTTTTTGTGTGAACTTTGGGCTTGGAGGATCTGGTTGGATGTTTTGGACTTGAAAGGGAGTTGAAGGATCTGGGTGGATGTTTTGGACATGAAAATGAATTTAAGAAGTGTTTAGTGGTTCAGTAATAGGATCTTCCTAAAGTTAATATTCCCGTGTGATTAGATTCTCTTCATAAATGACAATTTTGAGAAAGTAAGGTTGATTTAAAAAAAAGATAACATTCGTGGAATGGTAGAATTTCTTTATTACTGATGAGTAACACTTGTATCATTTTTTATTCAGGGAGCATCCGAGAAATATGCATTTGATAGATTTGAGATATAATTTGCTTTGGTTTTGTTGCTTGGTAAAAACAAATGTTGTGCATCCAAACACTTTAATGAAAATAGACAATATAATTTGAAAGTGAGGATAGGAATTAAGAAGGGATTGGCAAGGACTTTGAAATTTCAAGACTAGAGAAAGCATTCTATTTATAAGATATGTAGCAGTAAGAACAGCCTCAACCCAAAAATGCTTAAGTATATGGGTAGCCGTTGTGAGGGATCTTATAACTTCTAACAAGTATCGATTATTCTTTTAGCAATGTCAGTATGTTAAAAAGTGTCGACGTATGAGCTTTGATGAATTATACCATGTTTTATTAGATATGATCAAAGAATTAAATTATAGTATTTTTTTCATCGTCGGTTCTTAACACTTAGATTTTGGTTTTGAATTGAGTTTGAATCATATTGTTGAAGTTTTAGAATAGCTGACTCACTTCTGATTTTTCTTTCATAAGAAATGCCTCTATAACCTTAGCATGATCATCAATAAATATGACAAACTATCTAAAACTAGTAATATTATTTATTCTGAAATGACTCTAAATGTTACTGTGTATCAATGAAAAGGGATGGGATGATTTGTAAGGCTGATTAGGATATGTGATACAAATATGTTTGGATAGTTTGTAAACTTCACATTGAAATTTGTTAGGAATTTGATTAAACAACGGGGGAAATAACCTTTTGAGGTACAAAAATTTGGATGACCTAACTGATAGCACTACAATATAATAATACTATCTTTATTATTACTGAAGGATGAAGTCACACAAGAGGTTTTTTGATATTATTTTTCAGAATCATTAGCTCTTAGGAAATAGAGTAATCATGCATACATCTTAGCATTGCTAATCATCTTTCTTGAATCAAAATCCTGAAATTCACACATATTTAGAAAAAATTTAGTAACACACTTAAGATCTCTTGTAAGTTTGCTTATAGATAGATTACAACTTAGATTTAAGACAAATAAAATAGAATCAAGTGTTATTTCTTTAGAAATAATAATAGAACATTTACTAATTACTTTTGAAAGTGACCCATCAATAATTCAAACTATGAAGTTTTTATGACATGAGTTATATTTACTAAATACAGATACATCCCAAATTATATAGTTTGAAGCTACTGAATCCATAATCTATGAATTTAATTTCTCTAGTTTTACATTCAAGACATTTAGAAAATTACTTTTTTATGCTAAAAAGCCTATTCGAATAGAAGTAGTAATGTTCTGCAGTGATTGAAAAACGCTAACTCCAAGGTTAAAGATAACCTCCGACACTAGACTTTCCTTTCTGTTGGTCATATTGGACTCCGAGTAAAAATTTTTAAAAGTTTAGATTGTGCTCTAATACCATAAAAAAATCCTTAGAATAAAACTATTTTATTCTTTTATATTTTTTTTATTATAATATTAAAATTGCATGAAAATATATAGGTTAAAGATATAATATTCTCAGTTTTAAAACATAAGATTTTCATTCATTAAAACAATCAATCAAAAGAATAATTTACTTTCAACACATAATAAAAAAATATATAATGGATTTGATATAATTACTCAAATCACTTTTTATTCTAAAAAAACTTAATTAAAATAAATAAAATCAACTAATCAAGTAATAATGAAGATTAGATTTGAACAATAATAAATGTCAATTTGGTTTATTTTTATTCTTTTAACATAATTAATTTATATAATTATTTTTAAAAAGTGAAATTTATTAAATTTGAAATTTAAATATTTGTAATATTTTTTATTTTAAATTGTATTCTCATAAAAAAGTATTATTTGATTGTTTAATTATTTTTATTTATTAAAATTAATACTTTTAACATCGTTGACTAAATGGTTATAACTAATCAAAATAAAGATTTACAGACTGTTTTTTGTTTTTCTTTTAAATCTTTTCTTTAGTCCGAAGGGAAGAAAAACGAATACCCACTTGTCTTAAATGGTCGTTTTATATTCATTATAAAATCTGGAATTTAAGACTTTTTAACCATGCATTAATTTTCTAAGTTTAAGGCGATTTTCAAATTTCAATTTATTTTTTGTAGCATAATTAAAAATTGAATCCATAAGATTGTGGTTGAACTCGTTTTGTTGACCAAACTAATTGTTCCTTTCTTCTTATGTCATACAAATAGAATAATGCTGCTTTCTTTTCTTTTTTTTTTTTTATAAATAAGTTTTTGAATATATTTTCTGAATAAAGAGATTTGTTGCTTATTTTACTGTGGAAAAAAGGAAATTTTTGCTGCTATGTTATGAGGGCACATAAAACAAATAATTTCACCAGATTTCTTTTCATCATATTTATAATAAATTGATATATGGTGGTTTATAACAATGAGGTAAGGTGATTATATAAGACAAAAGGTAGCCATTGATTGTGAAAAAATTATTTTAGGTCAAAAAAATTCAAAATTGAATTTGATGACAGGAAAAATCCAAATTTGAATTTATTTGTATAATACATTAATGTATTTATAAATGATTTAAAATTTTGATATTACTATAAAATTGATAAATTATAGTAATAAAATAAAAAAAAAGAGAAAAATTTATTAGAAAAAGAAGTACGGAAAAAGGGCATGTTAGACTTGAAAACAATTCAACCATACTACCATTAATGATAAATCCGACTATCAATACCCCTCTCTAAGGAGAGAGTGTCCCCTTCAACTTTTACTTAATTTTTTGACATAAAAAAATTGAATTATTATTTTATATGTTATGGATAAAATTTTTGAATTTCACAAATATAATTAAAAATTATAATCACATATTTTATTTATTATATTAGTGTATTAATTATTTATAATTTATTTTAATAAAATCTATGCCAGCCTTCTACCTTTTTTTTTTCAATAAGAGATAATTTTTCAAATTTTTTTTATCTATATTGATATTAAAATGATTGATTCAATTGATGTTGCGAGTTAATTTAATGCATTGATAAATTTACTTAAAAATTAAATTATAATTGCAATAATGAAATGAAGCTAAAAGTATTTTTCTCTTTTGTTATTTTTAAACTATCTATACATATGACTAACTAGATATTGCAAGATGCGGTGAAAAAAAAAAAAAAAAGAGGCTGAGACTGGACTTAATGTGAACTTAACTCATTAATGCTGCTGCTAGTTCAATATCGGCCGCCATGGCAACCAAGAAAGTCAAAAACAAACGCAGAAAAGTTAAAAAAAAAAAAAGTCATATTCTATTCTATTCTCCGTTCTGGTTTTGTTATTCAAAATTTTTCTTCGATAAACCAAAGCTGCTTTGTAAAGTCACCAACCCCTCCCCTAGTTTTCTCCTCTTGTTCCTTCACCCAACAAGGGAATCCCCCCCCCTCCCTTCTCTCTCTCTCTCTCTCTCTCTCTCCTCTTTGATTTCTTCCTTCCTGATTCCTGGCATCTTTTCTCTTTTTGGCTTTTGTTTTGATGTTTGATCTTTGGTTCCCTTAAATGGGTTTTCAACATAGAAAGTTGTTATCTGATTATGGCAATGAAACCTACTGTGGCGTTTGTTACCAATCATGTGATCCAGCATGTTACCAATTTTGTCCCGAGAACTGTTCTTACTACCCTCCTTACACAGACCTATACCCTCCTCCTCCTCCGAGTCACGTTTATGAGCCCAGTCCTCATACAAAGACACCTACCAAGTTGTTGGTCATAACCTTTTCAGTTCTCGCCACAGCTTTTCTGGTTCTATGCTATTATGTTTACTATGTCAGGTTCTCTAGACGCCGGTCTAATGCTAGGAGGAGATCGCAGCCTGAAACAACTGAAACCCGTGATGAATTCCTTGATGAAGATCATGGTCCCATCGTTGACCATCATATCTGGTACATCAACACCGTAGGTCTGCAACCATCTATCATTAATTCCATCGCGGTTTGTAAGTATAAGAGAGATGAGGGTCTTGTTGAAGGAACAGAGTGCTCTGTTTGCTTGAATGAGTTTGAAGAAGATGAGACTCTCAGGCTGTTGCCAAAGTGTAGTCATGCTTTTCACATTCCTTGTATTGATACTTGGCTTAGATCGCATACCAATTGTCCTATGTGCCGGGCACCTATTGTCTCAAACACTGCTAATAAAGGACCCTCATCCTCTGAGGGAAATACTGAAGATTCAGGAGTAAGTGAGGAAACCCAAGCGGTAATTGTGGAAGATGATGGAGAACCTGAGAGAGAAACTGATGGTGGAACAAGCGAAATAAGGATTAGAACAGATGAGGAAGAAGAATTAGCTGTTGAACATGAAAGAAATAAAGGTGAAAGTTCAGGAGCAGATGATGGGATTCAACCATTGAGAAGATCGGTTTCTTTGGATTCCTTGGCAGCTTCTCAGATCAACCAGGCTCTTGCTATTGGTATTCCAGAGGGATCTACTGGCAATTCAGATAATGAATTGGGTAAGGGGAAAGAATCGAGCGTGAGAATTGTTTCAAGGAGAGCTGCAGGAAATCAAGGTTTGCTGAGACTGATGTGTCATTCTTCGATCGGTAGGTCTTTGCAAAATAGGCAAATTTTCATGAAGAGGTCATATTCTTGCAATGGAAAATTCTCGTTGCCAATATGCAACAACAAGAGCCGCAACACAAATCCTCCTGTGAGAAGCTTTTGATCGTTGCTGCGTGTATCCACTTTCAGGTGAGACGTCTGAATCTAAGATGTCTTGGGAACTCTCAACAAGCTGAGGGTTTCCTATAAGCCTTTTTTATTTCAAAAAAAAAAAAAAGGAAAGACTGTAATATTAATAACCTTGATAAATATAAATGATGCTAAACTTGTATAATAATACACAGAAATGAGATTCATCAAAAAGAGGATCATGTTTTGAAGTGGATAGTTGTTGTGCTTGTTGCAGCATCACTTTTTCTGTAGAAAACATGCAGATGTAAGTAAAACTTTTGTGACTAATGATTATGTTTTCTTCATGTTTAAAGATTGCTGTCCTTGCTACATGTCAGTAGACATGGAGAGGGGCAAATTGTTTTGGGTCTACAAGAGAAATGTCAATTTTAGCATCAGTCTTATATGTTGCCAGGAGAATCAGTGTAAATGAGCCTTTGACATTCTTGCTTCAGTCTTAAATCTTACTCAAATCTTTCAAAGGTTTCAGTTGAAGATTATCAATGGGAATCAGCCCCTGGTCTGGGGGGATATCAGATAAAGTTATGCCGCCTAGGATCAGAAGGCAGTATGCTTTCCCTTGTGGAAAATTGTTGCGTTCTAGAGGATATATGTCCACCATTTCCTGTTTTAGCATAGATCTCTTTCTGTGACACTAGAATGAAGCATGAAATAATGCCCTTTTCAAAAACATGCTATGATTCATGTTTAAATGTGTCTATTTACATCTATCAACCAAAAAAAGGGTTTATTTACAGAAACCAATGAGTTTCAAGTCCATTGTCCAACTCCCTTAGGAAATACGTTGACGTCCGCAGAAGAAAAAGGAGTGAGTTCTGAAGTTCCGGCATGTTGAGAAAAGTGACTAAGGCAATATAAATGGTTGATCCCTAGCTTAATTACTGAGTCCAGTACATGATTCTCTGTTATGATTATCTCATCTCTCTCAAGTGTATCTCAAGTGCAATTTTAAAGAATTGAAAATTTTAATCCTCTAAATTGTCAAGGAAATGGAGGAGCCCCCAAGGAACTGCAAGTCATTCTTCACATGTTGTCCAAAGTAGATAAGAGTTTAAAGTCTTTGGGAAGCAAAATTAGCAAAACACTCCAGTTATGAAGTAAGAAAATAGAAAAATGAAAAACCCTACATTGAATTGTCAGGTACTCGTTCTTTAGGTGATCATAAACAAATAAACTGATCATGGCATTGATTGATCTCCCAAGCAGGAGGTGAAGCATTATTTTATGAAATAAATGGCCAAGTAAAATGAGATACGACTTTTCCTGTCCCAATTTCTTTTTCTGTCGCCGTTGGGGTATAGGAACAATTACCTGCAACAAAAGAAAGCCACTGTTCCTTGTTAGTTTTACAAAATTATTTTGTTTTTCTGACCGGATTAAGACCGTCAAATCGTGGCCACTGGATTCGGCTTCAATGTCACGAGATTCGTATTTGTCAGCACTAGCTGTTGAAAACAACAAGAAAAGTAAAAAGAATGTGTCTTTAAAATGTAGTGTCCTGGTGCCACATCATCATTGACTCTGTAACGTCGGTTTTTGTGAATATGAAATCATTGAGAAGATTTCAACTCGAAATTTGAAGACATGTTAACAAAAAGCGCTTTTTTTTCAAAAAACAAAAAGTTTAGAGTACTGCCACTCAAAACCTTAACTGGATTATTACTCTCCATAATTGCATCCAGGTAGAAGAAATTCATGGCAAGTACAAAAACAAAACTATATGCAACCATGTATGAGCAATCACATTGAGTTATACTGTGAGTTGCTTTCAACTTGATAGAGGTTAAACACAGTAAAAGATCGTATCTCCATTTGGTTGCTACAGCCAACAGGGATGGAGACGATGAAATTGAAAGAAAAATAGATGCTCTCTAATCTTGTACTAGTAGTTGGACCATTTCTGAACGTTGTAGGCTTACGTTCGATGTGGTTTTGTGAAGGACTACGCCCAATCGATCCGCCAATCAGTTGATCAAATAAATTAGTAACTCTATATAGTATAAGACAGAATATTTTATGTTTACAAATGTAAACATTGAGACATTTGGAGGAACCTTAATGGATTTAAAACCTTTTAAACGATATGATTCTGTTAACCGGAAAAGTATATTTTGACCTATCATTTCCATGAAAGCGGATCAGGAGCCTGACCTGCTCTGATAACCAAATCTTGGGCAATGACCAAACAGTTCTTCCGTCCTTTTGCTTTGTTCGACAAAAAGATATTGTCGAATTGGATAGAAAGGCTGCAGTACTGAATCCAAGTAGAATCTAAGCAAATCTGGCGGCGGGTCCTGCAAATTGCATGTTGTTAGTGGTTGAGGAGATAAGCCAAATATAATATTGGGCGGACCCATTGGATAGGGCATATTGGCCAGGTTCTATTCTAAAGCAAAGTTAATTGGATTGCAATTATCTAACCTGCATCAGGTTGGCCTTTTTTTAACATTTCATATTTCTCTACCGTATGATATACTTCATGTTTTTCCTCAAATTGTTCACAATTATTCGTGTAGTTTGTCAAACAAAAAAAACATATATTCATCTTTTTGCAACAGAAAAAAAAAAGTAAAAAGAAATCCTCCACTTAAATTTTGCAATACACCAATTCGGGCGTCTACCTTCCTCTCCCTGTCTTCTGGCTGGATGGCCGCGACGGTTCCCTATGTTCCCCAATCCTTACAAGCATCTGTTAATCACCCACCAACCAAGATAACAAGTGTCAAAGCACTAGCTGAATTGCCTGGTCTTGCTTCAATTCCAACCTTTTACATCTCCAATTTTGCAAGTCCTCATGATCATCAAATAATATTTTCAGACCCTGATGAGGACGCTATCCCCGTCATTGATTTCTCTCTTCTCACTTCCAATGGTCTTGATGAGCGTTTTGAAATCATTCAACAACTCAGGAAAGTCTGTCAAGACTGGGGATTCTTCATGGTACATGTGGCATATATAGAGGAACATGATTTACATATATTATATAAAATCCTTAATTTATATGGTAGTAGCATTTATTAGGCTTTTGGTTTTAAACTTTGTGGATGTCAGGTGATCAATCATGGGGTGCCAGAGAGTTTGATGAAGGCAATAATTGATGCGAGTAAAGGATTTTTCGAGTTAACGGAGGACGAGAAACAAGAATTTGAAGCAAAACATGTGCTGGACCCAATAAGGTGTGGTACCAGTTTCAATGTTTCAGCAGATAAAGTTTTATTCTGGAGGAATTTTCTCAAGGTCTTTGTGCATCCTAAGTTCCACTCACCTAGCAAGCCACCTTCCTTCAGGTATTATCCTACGTAGCTTCATGACTCGATCATTCATCGGTTAACATAATACAAGGTTTAGAATGAATTTTAGAGGTAAGAAAAGCAGTATACATGCATGTATATTATATGTAAGTTCAGGAATTGGAATACCAGCACCCCATTTCCTTCTAGACTATCGTGCTACGTTTAGTTCCCAACCTTTTATATCAAATTGTTGACTAAAGAATGCGAAAACAAGGAAGAAAACTTGGGAATCGATTAGGAGGTTATAATATAGAATTCAGCAATAATATTCATGAGTAGTGATTCATGTTTGGTTTGGATTCGAATCAAATCAGGTTTGTATTGTTAACTTTTTTGCTCAAATCAGATAAGTTGGGTTTAGATTCGATCTATTGGACAGGTTTTTCAGGTCAGATCAGCTTTTGCCACCTCTAATAGTGATGGTTAATCAATAATCATGATGAAAAAAATGACTAGCCTAGCAAGTACGCATTACCAACGTACCAAATCCTCCCCTGCTATTAAGCTGGATTCTTTTGCCTTCTACATGGTCCTCTTATTTTCCTTTCTGGTGTGAGGTGGATATTTTTGTAATTCCCACTAAAAGTTAAAGTTAATTATGCCATTATATTTATTCAAGCAATATGCAGCAAAAGCAACCTTGACTGATACAAGGTTTTTTTTTTTTTTTAAATTTCTCAATGAACGTAGTGAAATTGCTTTAGAATACAGCAAAAGGGTCAGGGAAGTAGCAAGGGAGTTAGTGAAAGGAATATCAGAGGACAGGACCTTGAATTTGGAAAATGGTTTTCAAATCCTGGTGGCAAACTTCTACCCAACATGTCCACAGCCAGAACTGACAATAGGGGTACCCCTCCATACAGACCATGGTCTATTGACCCTCCTAATGCAAAACGAAGTTGGTGGCCTCCAAGTGCTGCACGAGGGGAAATGGGTCACCGTCGATCCCATCCCCAATTCATTTCTGGTTAACGTTGGTGATCATATTGAGGTGCACTACTCTCAAATTCTCATCTTCAACTTCTGTTTTTTTTTTTAATTATTTCATTTTGTTCTTATATGAATCGTTTGTTCATGGGGCAAAGATTTTGAGTAATGGTAAGTACAAGAGTTTAATGCATCGAGCATTGGTGAACAACAAAGCTACAAGGATATCCATAGCTGTGCAGCATGGACCGGCACTAGATGAAGTTGTTAGCCCAGCGTCAGAGTTTGTGGACAATGAGAGCAACCCACCGGCATACAGGGCAATCAAATATCAAGACTATGTGGAGCTTCAGCAAAGCAACACGCTTGACGGCAAATCTTTCTTGGAAAATATTCGAATTTATTAGTACCATTAGTTAGTACATGTGTTTGTGAGATCGTTTGGACTAGTTGTGCTTGTTTCCATGGTCTTATTCCCATTTCAGGTTTAAGTACTTGTGTTTGTTAATATATGATTTTTATTATTTTTTTTAAATTCATGGATTTGTTGGATCCTTATTTAGTGATGAATTTAAAATAAAAAAAAAATTTCATTCAAAATTTTACAGTAAAAATCATCGACCAAATAAAACCAGGCATAAATAAAGTTGGAAACCCTTTTTTTTTTTTTTTTTAATTTTGCAGCTTTTGAAAGTGTAAATTTACTACAAATAATCTGATAATTGACGTTTACTTAACTTTCTTTCTCCTCCAGATGCAAGAATCCAAATCGACCTCTTGCATAAATCTTGGAATTTTTTTTTCACTTCATTTAGGAGTAATCAGAACTTGGAAGGGTGTTTACGATAAAAAAAGAAAGTTAGAATTATAGATGTTATTTATGCTTCTACAATTTTATAATAAATGCTAGAATATAATTAATGACAGAAGATGATCGGGAAATTTTCTAAAGATTCAAGAATTCACCTGGTGATTGTGATACTTTGGCAGTGGATATTCTAGCAAATTGGCATAGATAGAGACAGAATTGCGGACAATAATTATTTAGTAATAATACATGTTGTGTTTCAATTTCAATAGGTGCCTATTAAACAAAATCATTAAATTCATAAATAATTAATCAATAATAAGATCAATAATTTAATAAATTGTCTAGGGTATTAAAGTTAACCACTTTTAAAATTTTTTAATTTTATTTTTTGTTTTTTTATATTTGAGATTGTGAATGATAAAATTCTGATCACAAAATTAAAAATTTAATACATTATCAATAAGTCACAAGCTATTAACACTTATATATATATATATACACATGTATATATATGTATATATATGTATATATATAAAGATAAATAGATATAAAAAATAATATGATAGTAACCAAAATCAGGATTTATAATTATATATTATAATAAAATAAAAATAATAAAGAAAATTTTACGAATCCATTTTATGGGAAAGAATCCTTTGGGTCACTAGTCATTCAATGCTCAGCAGTCAGCACGGACGTGTCAGGCACTTCATTGTTTCAGATTTCAAGTAGCTAAGAATTAGCCTCGGTTTGTGTTTTCTGATTATGGGTCATTGTCTTCTTCTCTATTTAACGTAATGCCATTTTGTTCTTTCTTCTTCTGTTTTTCATGATCAAAATTACTATGTTTTTCTTATCATTGTTCAACAAAAACACTATTTTCTTGGGAGGAATGGAAATAATTGCTTCAGCACAATCCAATTTCTTATCATTGAACCTAGGGAGGGCAAAATGTAAAACTAATAAAGTTTTGTCTAATTCCACAATATTTTTAAAAGTGATTTTAGGATTTCATTTGGGGCAGCTGCCCCACTGCCCCAATTATAAATCCGTCCATGTGAATCTCTTCCACATATTTTTCTTGGAAGTTATCAGGTTTAGAGGTCTCAAAAGTCCAACTTAAGCTCCCTGGCAGTTTCAGAAGTTCTGATCAGTGTAAGCTGAATAAGTGACCCATTTAGGGTAATATTTGCTTCTCATACCATTCATTTGTGTCTTTTCTCTAAGCATGTGTTTGTTTGCTTGCATTGGTACTGATGATGGAACGGTAAGCCAATGAATTTTGACAAATTGACAATATTTTGAGAAGGTTTCTGTCTTTACTACTGCGTAATTTACTAGTTACACCGTTTATCTTTTTGTAGAATTTCCGATATTGCCTGTTTCCTATTCCAAGAGATGGTCACTGATGATGGAATGACATCTTGATCTCGTATGTGGAAGAGATGATTATAGATAGGTATTCTTGTTCATGGTGATGATAAGTAGAATTTGATTTAGTTAACTGTGTTTGTGATTGCATCCATTATATTTTGATTCTTGCTTACTAGATTCATTCCCTCAATTGAGAAAGGGAATTAATGGAATAACTTATTTCAAAAATAGCATTCATGTCTTGGTATATCAACCATATATATGTTCACTTGCTCTCACGCAATCTTTCTTATGCAGATCAAGTGAAGCATAAACCGTAGTCTTAAGATGGATACTCAAACTATCAACCACCAAGTACCCTACAAAGAGGAGAAGATGAGCAAAGGGCTGAAAAGATCGTTGCTCGTGTTGAATTGCACAATGTTAGGCTTGGGACATGTCGGTGGCCCCCTTATAATGCGGCTCTACTTCTTCAAAGGTGGTAAGGGAGTTTGGATATCAAGCTGTTTAGAAACTGCCGGCTGGCCATTTATGCTATTGCCCCTCGTAGTTTCATACTTGTATCGTCGAAGAATGGGGGGCCCTGGGACCGAGGTTTTCTTCATAAAACCTCCTATATTTCTGGCTAGTGTTCTTCTAGGCCTTCTTACCGGCGTGGATGACTTTTTGTATGCTTATGGGGTTGCTCGCCTCCCTATCTCTACCATAGCTCTTATAATTTCAACCCAATTGGCCTTCACTGCTGGATTTGCCTTTTTATTGGTTAAGCAGAAGTTCACATCTTTTACAATCAACGCAATCTTTTTGTTGACTATGGGAGCAGTAGTTCTTGCACTTCATACAAGTTCAGATCGCCCAGCTAACGTATCCAAGCGACAATATTTCTTGGGGTTTTTAATGACACTTGGAGCTTCAGCGCTCTATGGTTTTGTGTTGCCAGCCATTGAGTTGACATACAAGAAAGCAAAGCAGAACATCACTTACTCTTTGGTGATGGAGATGCAGATGGTTATGTCGTTTTCAGCTACTGTTTTCTGCATCACTGGGATGCTCTTTCACAAAGACTTCAAGGTCATATCTCCTTCCTTCTCTCAAATAGACCACTATCACACTACTTTATTTGAATCATTAACAGTGGTGTTTCCCTATCATTTCTATTGCTATATGTTAATAGGAAATATGCCCCTAATTATGAGTGTATGTCCAATTCCTATCAAGATCAGGGAAATTTTTCATCCCCTGAAAAATTCTTTATCATGTTTGATTTCATATTGCTAAGTTTTTTTTTTTTTTTTAATTCTCTTGCTTATTGTAGGCAATTCCAAGAGAGGCAAGTGAATATGAGCTAGGACAATCAACATACTATGTGGTACTCATGTTGAATGCAATCTTATGGCAGTTTTTCTTCATGGGAGCTGTTGGAGTGATTTTCTCCGGCTCCTCATTGCTTTCTGGTATAATAATTGGGGCTTTGCTTCCTGTGACAGAATCTTTAGCTGTATTGTTCTACCATGAAAAGTTCCAAGTTGAAAAAGCTATATCCCTTGTTTTATCACTTTGGGGATCTCTGTATTACTTCTATGGCGAGTTCCAAGAAAACAAGAAGAAAAATCAAGCTTCAGAAATAGAAATGGCCTGAGTGTCATGGTCTTAAAAGTAGCCATAAATCTCATATTGGTTGGACAAAATCGTGAAACCTTATGAATTAAAACGAACAATATTTTATAAGTTAATATAGACCGTGACACTAAACATGTGCTTTATCCTTATTGCATCAAATTAAACCAATTGTCTCTACCATGTATCATTTGCTGTTCATATTTCATCCATAATTTAAGCTTATGTTGGATGTCCTAAATCCTTTTGTGATCTTTGATAACTTTGAAAATCAAACTTTTGGATGAGGCGGTTGAAAGTCTGGTATTTTGATGATATAACAGTACAACACTAAACTCCTTATTTGATTTACTGTTGCGGTGAATCAGGGTAATATCAATCCATGGTATAAAGGAATTGGCAGGAAGGAACTGAGTTAAAAATAATCTCCAATGATTAAGCAAGCTAGGATGTTGCTAAAGATAAATGAATGAGTGAATATAATTGCTATAAATGAAAAGACAAAAAAACAAACAAAAGTGTTGAAGGATTATTTTAATAGGTTTTTTCTTTTTTAATTTAAAGTTAAGAACAAAAAAAAAAAGGACGCAAATGTTTAAGATTTAAAATTTAAAATTATTATATATTAATTTTTAAAATTAATAATACAAATCAATATAATTAAATCTCATATTTTTATAATTCCTTTTTTGTACACAAGATTTGAGTTTGCAACAACAAAAACTTATCAAAACAAAACTAGGGGAAAAAAAACTAATGTACTTTAATCATTTTGTTAAGATTTTTTATTTTTTGGGGGGAGGGGTTCAAAATCGTTTTGTTAAGATGATTGAAGTTTACTAGTAAAAAAATGAGATAAGAGAAAAGCACCCAAAGGGAAGGAAAAGAAAAGGAGAACCAAACACAGCCTAAGTGCCAAAGTAGTCCGAGTATTTAACACAAGACCCTGGCTGTACTCTGTGGAAAATTTTCGATGGCGTCGCGCTCCCTCTTTCTTAGTCTCAGATGGTAATTATCTTTATTATTCTTACTTTCTTAACAATTTCTCAGTTCAGATTATTTTTTTTTAAATTGTGAAATATATTTATGTATATGCAGGAGAGGCAGCAACTGCAGCAGTTGGTCGAGGCTGTTGTCGTCGGGCACCGCCACCACTGAATACGTGGACGAATATCCGAATAATTCGGAAACCGATGATCTGAGAAGCCGCATTTTTCGGCTGAGGCTTCCGAAGCGGAGCGTCACTACCGTAATCGAGAAATGGGTGGGTGAGGGCAACCCAGTTTCCATTTCTTACCTCCGCCAAATTTCTAAAGACCTTAGAAAATCCCAGCGCTTCAAGCATGCTCTCGAGGTTCTTTTCCTTCTTTCTTCTTTAAATATCCTTTATATATATATATATATTTTAGCAGTAATTAAAGTTAATTAAAATGAAATGAAGATTTTTATGTGTTGGGGCGGCTTTGTTTTACCCATAGAAATTAGTAATTCTTACTCACTTTGAAAATCCTTATTGAAACTTTCATCAATTGTGGCATGAGAGATATACTGCTTGATTCCTTAGGTTTCAGTAATTGGGATTGGCCAATTGTTGTCTCTGTAATCCATTGATTAGGAATGTTATCAGCTAGGGTATGGTCTAATCTGTTGATAAACACATGACGGGAGAGAGAATTTCTTAATAAATGTTTTTGGCTAATCTTGTGTCGTGTACAGTCGAAGCAACTCATTAAGCTCACCAAGTCGCTAGCTGGGATGTTTAGCTGTACCACAGCAGTGAGTTTCTTGTCATGTTAACTATGAATACTTGAGTCTTGTCTTCTCTCTTTCTAGGCTTGCTTGTAAAAGACTCGGATTACCTCTTTTCTTTCAGACTTCTTCACTTTCTCTGCTTCAGTAAGTTGAATTGACTACTATGGCGTTATGTGAGAGCCAGTTTATTAATTTCAGGTGTTTATTCAGTTATAAGAGAGCATGTAGTGAAATTTGGTAATGATGAATACTTTCTTGATGTTGAGGGTGACTCTTTGAGATTCTGAAATACAAAGGTCCAACATCTTTATGTATCTAGATTCTAGGGAAATCTCAAATCTTTTTTCCTGTTATTCTTGGTATTCCTTACTGAGTTGCACCTTCAAAATCTGGGTTAGTTTCTTTTTCTTTCCCCTTTTCTAAAATATCTTTTAGTTGATTGCAATCAAAATGGTGAATATCAGAAACAAAGTTTCACCTTGCATCTGTATGAAAATGTTTATGCCTTATAGTTTGTGCAGCTCTTGATTTCTCAGTTAGAATTCGTGGTTAATTCTCTTGTCTTACCAATTTATACTTGCAGATATCAGAATGGATGGTTAGCCATGAAGAGTACAAATTATCAGATACTGACTATGCAATTCGTATCGACTTGATGGCAAAAGTTTTTGGCATTGATGCTGCTGAACGCTATTTTGAAGACTTACCTCCGACTGCAAAGACTAGTGAAACGTACACTGCTCTACTCCACTCTTACGCTGCGGCAAAATTGACTGAAAAGGTGGAAGAACTTTATGAGAGGATAAAGGAGTCAGATCTGTCATTTCCTGCCCTTACGTACAATGAGATCATGACTCTATACATGTCAGTTGGGCAGGTGGAGAAGGTTTCTTCTGTTGTAGAAGAGCTGAAAAGACAGAAAGTTGCACCAGATATCTTTACTTACAATCTTTGGATAAGTTCTTTTGCTGCAGCTCTAAACATAGATCAAGTTAAAAGGATTCTGGATGAAATGAGATTTGACTCTAGTTGCAATGATGGTTGGATGAGATATATCAACCTTGTAAATGTTTATGTAACCGCTAGCCGTCTTGCAAATGCGGAGTCCAGCTCTCCTATTGAAACAGAGAAGGGCATCACACAAAGGGAGTGGATAACTTATGACTTTCTTGTTATGCTGTATGCAGGCTTGGGGAACAAAGATAAAATTGATCAGATATGGAAATCTCTAAGAATGACCAAACAGAAAATGACAAGCAGAAATTACATATGCATTCTTTCTTCATATACGATTCTTGGGCATTTGAAAGAAGTGGGAGAGGTTATTGATCAATGGAAGCAATCCACCACCACAGACTTTGATATCTATGCCTGTAATAGGATTTTGAGTGCATTTGCAGATTTTGGGTTGACTGAGAAAGCCAATGACTTACATTTGCTTCTGATTCAGAGAAACTGCAGTCCCACAAAGGACTAGGAATCTATTGGAGTTAAATGTGGATAGGAAAGAAAATTTGTGAGAACGCCTCCATGGTGGCTGGACTTCTGGAAGAAAAAAAATAAGCATGCTTGAAATTCTTGCAGACTTGCCTTGTTCTTCGGTGACTGTATTGCAGTTCCAAGATATGGCCAATTATTGGTACTGGTATTTTTTTTTTTGACTCCCATTTTCTGAAACGTAGGATTCACAGATTCTCGAAAGCAAACTATTTGCCTTTTTTCATAATTGACAGTAAGGTGGGCTCTCATACTCTTATCTTAATAACTGATGGATGAAGAGAAAATAGAAAACAGGGGGTTTGCAGCTGCTGTCTGTTTTGATCATGTATTTATATTTTATGTAATGCACACACCCTGCAGAGCCTAAGTTATTTTCTCATCATTGCCCCTTCATATCTAAGTGCTTGTGAAACTATAATTTGTTTTTTAATTTGATGTGAATTTCTAGACTTACCAATGAGTTATGTTGGAATCTTGAATATGGATTATTCGAGATTTGGCGTTTAGAATTTGCAAAAGCACCTATTCCTTTTGTGTGTGTGTGAATTGGTGGATTTCACACGCCATCTTATTTTGAGGTAACAAAAAAGGAAGCCACACAAAAGATACGCTTTATATCGTATGTCCCAAACCCAAAGAAATAAGCTAGTTGCCTCTTAAACGTCTCGACGTTATAAGGCAGCATTGGTCGAGTCAAAATTTTCACTGAGAACCCAAAATCGTAAATACAATGAAACGTGACCCAAGTCAACCACGAATTGTGGAAAACCAATGGAGAGTTGAAAACAAGCCTTGTGAACAAAATCAACTCTTTGTTGCTTAAATAATTCAAGAGAATGCTTGTCGCGAGGAAACGTAAATTGTACATAGGAACCCTGTGTCCGTTGACACAAATGGGCGTTGAGCAATTGCATGTTGGATCAACCAAAACTCTTGTTTAAACACTGTTTTGTTGTTGGAAGGCTTCATCTTCACAATTTCACAATAAATTCCATTTCTTTTTTTTTTTTCACATTTATAATTTTGTGAATTATGTATTAAAAACTTGGGTATTCTATTGGGTTTCCAGTCCTAATCTAATAAGTTTTGAAAAATCTCTATCCTAATAAAAAATTGACACATTTTATTTATAATTCTCTTTATTACAATACAATAATTAATCACTTACAATTAAAAAATTATATGAAAATGGATAAAATGGACAGTTATAATTTTTTATAAACCTTACATAAAATTAAATTATAATTAATTAACTATAATATAAGTAATATTTTTTCGATAAGAGTAAGCGATAAAGGAGATAGTTACTTCATTCAAATCTTAATTTTTAAAATTTTTTGTCCAAATAGTATACAGTAATTACTTTAAGTTCAAGAAAATTTTATTCATTCTAAAAGAATATTTTTTTCTTTTTACTTTGAATTTTTGTTTTTTGGGGGTGAGGGGGTGCAAATTTTGAGTTGGATTTACAAGGAGCAACGGAAAACTGAACGGGCTGTAAAAACAAAATAAAGTCAGATTTCTTTTCTTTTTTACTTTGTACTGTTTTACACTATTTACTTCAGCTAGATATGGTGTGGGTAAAAAGAAGCTGTTGGATTAGCAGTTAATAAAGACGCGCGCATGACCCAGACCAGACACCGTGGAAGCAAAATGTTGTTTTCACGTGCTTTTCTTTTTTATTCTTTTTTTTTTCTCTCTGTCTTTCTTCGGTCAGCTTAGACACAAAGGAAGAATGAAAGAAGAAAATAGTAGCATTCAAAGCGTGAAACTTTCCCTTCCAATCAAACCCTCTTCTTTTAACCCCCCTTAGTACTACTTCACATCATTTTCATTCCCCTCTGTTTTCCCTCACCTTTCCTCTCCATGAACGTAATTCATTTCTTTTTTTTAATTTTCTGTTATTATTCATATTATCAAAACCAAGAAACAACCATTTTTTTAAGTATTTGGTTTTCATAGAAATCTGTTTGATTCCTGAGAAAACCCTCTTTGCACCTTTGGTGTTACGTTCTGGTGAGTGAAGGGTTTACTGTTATTATCTCTCTCTGAACTAAAAGCCTTGGGGTTGATGTGATTTGATCAGTTAACCATTTCTTCCCATTTCCTTTCTCTGGCTGATGAGAAAGGAAACGGGAAGAAAATTTCTGCAGATTCCGGGTTTCTTCTTCTTTTTTTTTTTCTAACATTTTTAAAGGGAATTCAGGGATAGATCTTATTAATTCTTTAGTAGTCCAAAAACTATCGGTTCTTGTTCCTCTGATCTTCATTCAGGAAAAAAAAAAAAAAAGAAAAAATGATAAAGCTCACAGCAATTAAAAGAAGCTTTTTTTAATCCTCTCCCTCCTTTGATAGTTGCTTGCCTTTTCTTTTTCTTTAGTCATTTTTGGGTTCATGAATTGTTTGATTTCTCATGTTATCAGGTTGTATTTGCAAATCCAAGCCGATCAACGTTGAGAATTTTTTATATGTCTGTTCATATGGGTCGAAAGACGAAAAGCAAGCGGCTTCTGGTGTCTAAGGTTTAAGCTTTGCTAAATGGCTTTTTGATATTGTGTTTAATTGATATCTAAATGAATAGAATAATGGTGTCATCTAATTGATACCTTTTGCTGGAAATGCAGGAAGTGCTCAAATATTTAACTTTATGATAGAGCAGTTTTTACTTAATTTTTGCTGAAAGGAATTCAGCTGTTCAGTTTTAGATTTGAGATATTTTGGAGTTATGTTATTGACTTGGTGAATCCAATACCTTGCTGGTTGCTAGTAGTTTTAACATTTAGGAATGTTGGGAAGTAGTCTTCCTTGAAATGTTTAATGGAGGCCCTGCGGAAGAAGAGAAAGGGATTGGAAGTGTTGCCATCATGTCGCAGGTCTTTTACTCCTGTTACAGTTGTTTGGTCTCACTTGTCGCTGAAAGATTATTCAAGGCAGAAAAAGAAGTGTAAGGAAGATGAAATTAAAGTAGCTGTTGGCTCCGTTATGAGTGTAGTTAAAGGAATTGCCACTGCCCCACCTTGTGGGAGTGCATCTTTGGAACCACCCAATAGGGGCATTAAGAGGAAAATTGGGTGTATTGATGCAGCAACTCAATTTGGTTGTAAAACTAATATTGAGCAAGATTATGATTTGGGTGCAACAATTGGGAGTGGAAAGTTTGGATCTGTTGTATTGTGTCGAAGTAAGGTGAATGGCGAAGAGTTTGCATGCAAAGTATTACGCAAGGGTGAGGAGCTTGTGCATCAGGAAGTGGAGATAATGCAACACCTCTCTGGTCATCCTGGTATTGTGACATTGAAGGCGGTATATGAGGATTTGAAATCTTTCTTTCTTGTGATGGAGCTCTGCTCTGGGGGGCGGTTGCTTGATCAGATGGCTAAACAGAGGCGGTATTCAGAGTATTGTGCTGCTAATATACTCAAGGAACTGGTTCTAGTTATCAAATATTGCCACGATATAGGTGTCGTTCATCGGGATATAAAACCTGAGAATATCCTTCTCACAGCTTCTGGACAGATGAAACTTGCTGACTTTGGATTAGCTGTGAGGATGTCAAATGGTAATTTTGTTTTTCAAATTTCTTTCACTGGTATGTTCTGGAGTGTGGACCATTTAACCTTGTAAATTTATAGTGGATTTTTTATGTTTATTTTCCGACTAGTTACAGCATCTGCTGACATCTGCTCCTTTAGTTGAACCACTTTGAGTCCAGCAGTAGATTAAGTATGGTGAATCATGATTGATGCAAAAAATAAATTGTTGGATAAATCAAGCATCCAACTGCTTTGGGTTTAACTCAATTCATATTGGAATTTGAGGGTATGTTGACATGCATGTTAGATTTGAAACTAAAATGAAAGTTATAAAAATATGAGAAGAGGCTAAACTGCAAAAATAAGACATCCAAAGTTTTCTCCCTAGGAAATGAAGTTTTTAAGATGATGATCAGCTTTGTAGCATGACCCCCTTTTTAGTGAAACGACATAACGTAATAGTGCGTTTGTTTGAACTGAAACGTGTGTTGTCTCATCTATGTCTAATAGTGGTTCGTTATTTTTGTGTTCTCTTCTAGGTTGCCTTTCCATTTAAGTTTTATACTGTTTCTATCACAGCAGTCACTTATGGGTAGTTCTAAATGAACATTTTGCTTTCTTTCTTCTAGGTCAGAGCTTGACAGGTGTGGTAGGGAGTCCTGCTTATGCAGCCCCAGAAGTTTTAATGGGCAATTATTCGGAAAAAGTTGACGTCTGGAGTGCTGGTGTCCTCCTTCACGCTCTCTTGGTTAGTGTGCTTCCATTCCAAGGTGATACTTTGCATTCAGTATTTGAGGCTATTAAGAATGTTGACCTTGATTTTGAGAATGGAACATGGAGGTCCATCTCTCAACCTGCACGGGATCTGGTTGCCCATATGCTGACAAGAGATGTTTCAGCAAGGTTAACCGCTGATGAAGTATTAAGTAAGCATAGTGTATTCTCAATACTTTTCTGAATTATATGAGGCTGCATGTCACAATATAGATATCTAGTTGTAGAAAACACTGCAGTTAATGCATTGAAGCGTGACTCTGCCAAGAATAGGTTCATTGATCTGCTAAACATAAATGTAAAACACTTATAAACATTTCATTAGTGGCTGTTTTATGAGAGACAATTTAGTTTCATGCACTATTCACGCTTTATCATGCAGTCCTGATTCCACAAACGGTAAATGCTACTGAAGCATCCATGGATTATTGCCTTCCTAAGTCAACTTCTCAACGTCTTCTGGGCCACTAGTTTTAATTTCTGCCTTAGAGTTTCACCTCATCTTACTTTAGGAACTTGTTCTGATCTCCAATTTAATAGACCAGCTGCTCAGTTGTTCATCCAGTCATGTTCTACATAGAGAAAACATCTGATAAAAGGCATCAACTAATTTATGCAAAACGCAGGAAGGCTCTAATCTGTGTTTAACCACATCTTTGATTAAAGTAAGAGGTACTTTTGAAGCGATCCATACACACTAGATTTGACTGTAGTTTGTGCATATATCCATGGGAAATGGAGCAATTATCTAAGAGTTTATATACTTATTTAGTTTGTAGTTTTGTGAAGATGGAATTAAATGCAGAAAGAGAGAAAGAAAACATGAATTAATATCCAAGTTCTGTATTTTGTCTCTTGATGTATTTATGACTAAAATTTTCCAGGGCATCCATGGATATTGTTCCATACTGAAGCAACATTGGAGATGGTTGCTTTTAAGACAAAAATGAGAAACCATGGAAGGCTGACTTCCCAACAACTGACTGTCTCACCTGGGGT
Source organism: Durio zibethinus (assembly GCF_002303985.1). The sequence goes on along the minus strand of NW_019167915.1, from coordinate 6,073,485 downwards.
AGTGTCAAAGAGAAGGAAGATAATACCCAGTGGCTTTCTCAATGATGATTCATTCCAGTTTTTGTCATCTGATAGTTCATCTACAAGGCCAGAAGTGCAGGACTCTGTGTTGGTTGATGCTCTAACTGTTTCAATTTCTCGCGTGAGGATATCTGAACCAAAAAGAACCAGGCTATGTGGCCCCACTGGTCCTGTTCAACAAGAGTGTTCTTCTAACATTAAGGGCAACAACCTCTGTACAGCATTTTGAGTCCAATGCTCAAAAGTGCTTATAATAAGCTGACCGAAGGTTTAACCGGATGGCAAATACTAAAGACAGTTATGATAAGTCTAATTGGTAGGATGTTTGACCTGACTGTCTGTTATTTTTTGAGGAAATCATTTGTATAACTTTGATGTGATTGATTTGCTATCTGGCTTTAGCATAACTTGACCTACTGGAAGAATATGATTTGCAGATTTGCTATGTCAATAGAAACTGAAGTTTATGGATGCTGCCTTGTAAGGGGCATGCAGTTTAGTTAATCATTTTTTTTAACAGACTTCTCCGGTAATATGATATATTTGAAACACAAATTAAAATTATGATAAGATATGATAAAATATATTATAAATAAGATTATATTAAATAATATTATATTATTTTGTATTTGATACGATAAAATAATTTACTGATTAAAATTTTTTTTTCAAAATTTATATAATTTTTAAAAATATAATAAGATATATGAATTTAATTTTATAAATTAAAAATAATTTTTTTTTTATTTTAGGAGGAAGGAATTATGTTATACTAAGATAATAATTATGTCACGGATTGGGAGATTTTGATTGGGCATTACAGTGTTCGCTATAATGCTCGCACCTGGCCCTTGGAGAATCTTACGTGCCCGCGCGCGCTTGGTGTCATGAGCCAACCTTGTATAAGGCCATGACCGGGACTTAGGTTGCCATGAGCCACCCATGTATAGGGCCATGGCCGGGTAGACCCCTTGTGTTAGGAAAAGTGTTCCCATTTCAAACATTGTAACGGTTACTGGTAGCATAGCTCTAAAATCTCTAAGGCTCTTTAGGGGGGTGAGCCGGCAGGGTATTGTTGGGCTGTCTCACCGGTGCTATGCGAGCTTAGGCCACCCACAATGGGCTGCCCCCTGCCCTGGTGATGGTGGAGGTCCGATGTATGATTTCCGATTTTAATGAAATTCACCGTCGATTGAATGCCCGATTGTTGCCTCGATGTGTTCTTTTCTTTCTCGATGTGAATGTGCCTTGTTTGTGTATGGATGAGATTGAATTGATATATTGTGCCTTATAGTGAATGCTTGAGACTAACCATGGTTTATGGTTATTTGGTTCAGATCGCGATCTATTGAGGCTGACTTGGGTGGAAGCGTCCATTCAAGTGCCACGCGGGCTAGTGCTTGTTGAGAGAAAGCTTAGTCCGTGACACGTGGTATCAGAGCACGGTTGAGAAGTGCTAGAGAAATGGATGAGATGGCCACAAGTGGTGGACTGGATCATCAGCAGAGAATTGAGGAACTTGAGGCCGCGGTGGCCGCAATGAAAACTCATATGGTGACAAAAGATCGAGTGAGGGAGATCGAGACAACCCAGCGGGAGTTGTCCGATACTCTCCACAATGTGAGTGAAGAGGCTAGAGATGCCTTGAACATTCTTCACAAGGAGTTTGAGGAGCTCAGGGCCCAGATGAGCATCCTACAAATGGCGGTGGCCAGTTCGGGTTCGAGCTCGACGGACAGGGGACAAAGGCCCAAAGTGCCGGAGCCTCGGTGCTATGAGGGGGCAAGGGATGCTAAGGAACTTGAGAATTTCCTGTTTGACATGGAACAATACTTCCGAGCTGTACACACAAGTTCAGAGGAAGACAAGGTGACAATGGCATCGATGTACCTCGTAGGGGATGCCAAGTTGTGGTGGCGCTCCAAGTTTGTCGATGACGAGTGCCCGATTAAGACTTGGACGGAGCTGAAGCATGAACTGAAAAACCAATTTTTTCCGGAGAATGTGGATTATATGGCTCGAAAGAGACTTCGAGAGTTGGTGCAAACCGGAACGGTGCTAGAGTTCGTGAGGAATTTTTCTACCCTGATGCTGGATATTAGGGACATGTCCGAAAAGGACAAGTTATTCCATTTTATTGAGGGCCTCAAGCCGTGGGCGAGGACAGAGCTACAGAGGCAAAGAGTGCAAGCTGTGGCGACGGCCATGGCTGCAGCGGAACGTCTTCATGACTTTAATGATGGTTCGCTAAAACGGAAGAACCCTCCACCAACTGGCAGTAGCTCTAATCTTGGGAGTGGGGGAAAGATAACTAGGGTGGACCGACCCTTCAGTTGGGGATCAGACAGGAGGTCTTTTGGGCGAGATAGCACCCAGCCTAGGACAAACAACGCGGGGATTTTCAAGCCTAGGCAACCGCTTGCTTGCTTTCTTTGCAAGGGGCCGTATCGAGTGGCTGAGTGCCCGCACCGAGGAGCCCTTAATGCCTTAAGGACCTCATCCCAAGAGTCTGCAAAAGCACCCGAGAGCGTTGAAGAAGCTGAAGAGGAGCCAGCCAGGATGGGCTCAATAAGGTTCCTCAGTGCCCTTCGCACTCAACTGAACACTATAAAGAAAGAGCAAAGCAGAGGCTTGATGTACGTGAACTTGACGATCAATGGGAAAGCCACCAAGGCCATGGTGGATACAGGTGCAACCGACACTTTCATCACACCAGAAGAAGCAAAAAGGTGTGGTCTTCAGATTAGTAAAGACTGTGGGCGAATGAAGGCGGTCAATTCACCAGCCTTTGCAATCAGTGGAAGCTCAAAAAGTGTGACAACCCAATTGGGGCCATGGGAAGGGAAGGTAGACTTCACAGTCTCCCCCATGGATGACTTTGATGTCGTTCTAGGATTGGACTTCATGACGTTGGCTCAAGTGATCCCTATCCCCGCTGCTAGCTGCTTGTTGTTCTTAGGAGAACACCCATGTGTGGTGCCAGCCAATATCTTGCCAAAGAGTGGGAAGAAAATGATTTCGGCTTTGCAATTCAAGAAAGGGGTAAAGAGAGGGGAACCCTCTTTTGTGGCCATGCCAATCTACAAAGAAGGGTCGAAAGTAGAACCAATACCCAATGGCGTGAAGAAAGTGTTAGAAGAATTCAGAGAGGTGATGCCAGAGATGCTGCCCAAGGTTCTACCCCCTCGACGAGCAGTGGACCACGAAATTGAACTCCTCCCAGGGGCAAAACCCCCTGCTAAAGCTCCCTATCGCATGGCCCCACCAGAGTTGGCCGAGCTGAGAAAACAGTTAGATGAGCTTCTACAAGCCGGGTTCATCCGACCATCAAAGGCTCCTTTCGGAGCGCCAGTGCTATTCCAGAAAAAGCATGATGGGAGCTTGCGCTTATGTGTCGACTACAGGGCTTTGAACAAAGTCACCGTAAGAAACAAATATCCTATCCCGCTCATAGCAGACTTGTTTGATCAATTGAACGGGGCCAAGTACTTCTCCAAACTGGACCTGAGATCGGGATACCATCAGGTCAGAATCCTCGAGGGAGATGAGCCGAAGACCACTTGTGTAACACGGTATGGTGCATTTGAATTCTTTGTTATGCCTTTTGGACTAACCAATGCTCCTGCCACATTTTGTACACTGATGAATCAGGTGTTTCATGACTACCTAGACAAGTTTGTAGTCATTTATTTAGATGATATAGTGGTATATAGCTCCACGTTGGAAGAACATCAAGAACACCTGCGCCAGGTATTTCAAAGGTTACAGGACCACCAGTTATATGTAAAAAGGGAGAAGTGTGCATTCGCTTAGACCCAAATCCATTTTCTCGATCACATTGTCGAACGTGGCCACATCCGAATGGACATGGAAAAGGTCAGGGCCATCAAAGAGTGGACGATACCGAAGAATGTTAGTGAGCTCCGCTCCTTTTTGGGACTAGCCAACTACTATAGAAGGTTTGTGGAAGGGTACTCTCGTAAGACCACGGCCCTCACGGAGCTATTGAAGAAGGAACATAAATGGTGTTGGACGAATGAGTGCCAAGAGGCCTTTGAGGGATTGAAGGATGCTATTATGAAGGATCCCATCTTAGCTCTCCCTGATATTGGAAAGCCTTTTGAAGTCCAGACGGATGCATCAGATTTTGCTATTGGAGGTGTGCTTTTACAACAACATCACCCGGTAGCATTCGAAAGTAGGAAGCTGAGTGAAGCTGAAAGGAAATATACAGCCCAGGAGAAAGAGCTCCTTGCGATGGTTCATTGCTTGAGGACTTGGCGGCATTACTTGTTGGGTTCGCACTTTGTCGTGAAGACAGACAACACAGCCGTTAGCCACTTTTCTCACCCAACCAAGACTCACGGCGAAACAAGCTAGGTGGCAGGAATTCTTAGCTGAGTTCGACTTTTGTTTTGAGCATACCGCGGGAAAGACTAACCAAGTGGCGGATGCCTTGAGCAGGCGGCCAGAGTTAGCGGCCCTCAGAAGAATGGCCCCAATGGCGGCTAGCAGAGCCACTACAGGCATCCATAAGTTGATTGGAGATCATTTAGGGAAAGACCCGCAAGCCTGTGCCATTTTGAAGCTAGTGGAAGAAGGGAAGTCCAAACATTTCTGGAAAGAAAATGGGGTCTTGTGGACCAAGGGACCTCGAGTCTTTGTGCCAAGAGCAGGAGGTCTGAGACAGATGCTGATGAGGGAGTGTCATGACACCCCATGGGCGGGACATCCGGGCTGGCAGCGCACGTTGGCGTTATTGAAACAAGGATATTATTGGCCTCAAATGCGACAAGATGTGATGGAATATACGAAGACTTGCCTCATTTGCCAACAAGACAAAGTCGAGAAGAGGAAACCTGCAGGTATGCTTGAACCTTTATCGGTACCTACCAAACCGTGGGAAAGCATCTCCCTCGATTTCATCTCGAGCCTACCCAAGGTTGGCGATCTTGGAGCTATCTTGGTGGTGATTGATCGGTTCTCTAAGTATGCCACATTCATTCCTGCTCCCAAGTACTGTACAGCGGAGGACACAGCTCGACTATTGTTCAAACATGTGGTCAAGTATTGGGGCCTCCCCCAAAACATTGTCAGTGATAGAGATCCTAGATTCACGGGTCCTTTTGGAGAGAACTTTTCAAGATTTTGGGGTCCCAACTCAACATCTCCTCGAGCTATCACCCTCAAACTGATGGCCAAACAGAGCGGTTCAATGGATTGTTAGAGGAATACTTGAGGCATTTTGTCCACGCCAACCAAAAGAACTGGCCCTCATTATTGGACGTTGCTCAACTCTGTTTTAATTCCAACAAAAGCTCTTCCACCAACAAGAGCCCATTTGAGGTGATCACCGGACAATTACCAAGGCTACCCCACACTTCCTTGGAACAATATGGAGGAAAGAATCCCAGAGCATTCAACCTCAGCAAGGAGTGGAAACAAAACACGGAGATCGCACAAGCCTACTTAGAGAAAGCGTCAAAACGGATGAAGAAATGGGCAGACAAGGGTCGTAGAGCTCAAATTTCAAGTTGGGGATTTGGTTCTTGTTCGATTAGTCCCTGAACAAACCAGGTTCTTGAGGAAGAGAGATCGTAGATTGGTGCGCAAGTACGAAGGTCCAGTAAGGGTCCTTTCCAAGGTGGGGAATGCTTCCTACAAAATCGACCCTCCAAAGTGGATGAAGGTGCACCCAGTATTTCATGTGAGCAACTTGAAGCCATTCCATGCAGATCCTACAGATGCTGGTCGAAGAGAGCCAACCAGAGCCGCCATCACCATGAAACCACCTCAGAGCGTCGAGTCCAAGAGATCTTAGCTGACAGGGAAACCAAGATATCTCGAAGACTAGTTCGGGAGTACTTAGTAAAGTGGGAGGGACTAGGCCTAGAAGAAACCAGCTGGGAGAGAGAGCACGACCTCCAGAGCATTTCAAAGGAAGATTGAAGAATTTCAAGCCAGCAAGTCGACGAGGACGTCGTTAGAATAGGTGGGGAGGATGTCATGAGCCAACCTTGTATAAGGCCATGACCGGGACTTAGGTTGCCATGAGCCACCATGTATAGGGCCATGGCCGGTAGACCCTTGTGTTAGGAAAAGTGTCCCATTTCAAACATTGTAACGGTTACTGGTAGCATAGCTCTAAAATCTCTAAGGCTCTTTAGGGGGGGTGAGCCGGCAGGGTATTGTTGGGCTGTCTCACCGGGTGCTATGCGAGCTTAGGCCACCCACCATGGGCTGCCCCCTGGCCTGGTGATGGTGGGAGGTCCCGATGTATGATTCCCGATTTTAATGAAATTACCTCGATTGAATGCCGATTGTTGCCTCGATGTGTTTCTTTTTCTTCTCGATGTGAATGTGCCTTGTTGTGTGTATGGATGAGATTGATATTGATATATTGTGCCTTATAGTGAATGCTTGAGACTAACCATGGTTTATGGTTATTTGTTCAGATCGCGATCTATTGAGGGTTGACTTGGGTGGAAGCGTCCATTCAAGTGCCACGCGGGCTAGTGCTTGTTGAGAGAAAGCTTAGTCCGTGACACTTGGCCTGTTTCCGAGCTGATACAAAGCTTTATGCACCCGACTGCCCGCACCACATTTCTTAAATGTTTTAGAATCTTTCAACAAGCAGTTCTCATATCCAGCACAAGGCTGCTCATCTTGGGATATACTTCTGCACCTGACCTTTGCTTTGTCCTGCACATTTGGGTAACGTATATGTCTTTAGGGTCTTGGTTTCGATCTTTCTGGTCCTTTGCTCGCATGCACTCAAGCAAGTTCTGTAACACAATCCACTTGGGCTTTGTAATTCTATATTTTTTAAATATAAATTAAATATAATATAAAATGATTATCATTTTATTATATTCAAGCATTTTATGTATCAATCATGATTTTTGTACTTTACATGTGTCTTTGGGATGAGTATCTGTAGTTTGTTCCTTTTGCCTCTGCCTCTCAGATTCCACATAATTCTGTCAACCCATAATTTATGCCTCCATTCTTCCATCTCTCGACCCACAGCTGCAGGGTGGATTATTTATTTATTTATTTATTTTTACTGCACTGGTTTAATTAGTTATTCTCCAGTTTCCCCACACCTCAACCTGCAGGAAAAATGCTTAATTGGTCAAAAAATACTATTTCTTCATTGATTTAGTCAAAAAACCTTGAAAATTGTATATATATGTTTTTCATCAAGCTTTGCCAGCATATAAACAAGCTCCAATACTGAATGGATTACTAGATTAACTGAATGCTCTGATTACTCGTTGACTTTGCATACCCTCGTGAAAAGGAGTCAGATGACAGCCAGAAGTAGTAGTAACATAGAAGTTTGAAATGATTTGTAGGCCAAGCAACTTCAGATTTCAATGCTCATTGGAATCTTCTCAATTTTTCATACAACTTCACGGAATTAGTTTTCTTTTAGGCTTCTGGTCTGCAGCTGGTTACGTAAAGAACCTGCTTGATCTTAGTTATTTATTTCAGTTTTACATTCTAAATCATTTGTTTTTAGTAAAAACTTATATATGATGCATTCTCAGTTTGTCAGACATTATGTTGTATATGTAGTCAGTGAACAACGATGTGTCAGAACAAAGGATTGGAATACTTTTTCAACCAATAATCCTTAATTTTCAGAGTCCCCTATTTCCATCCTCCAATTTTTTTTCTAACTATATTATCTTTAAAAAATTAAAAAGGGAATTAAATATAATATTAATAAAAAAAAAATTTCGAAGAGGGGTTACAGTATTGTTATGCATTTTATTAACCATGAGAAAATGTCCATTGCCCTATTTTTTTCTTTCGATTTCTTTCCCCTGTAATTCACTGCTTTCTGTCTTCTAAGTAATTATTTTGTTTTTTATTCGCAAACAAAATTAAAATTATACAAATCACTGAAAACAAGCTTAGCGTAATAGGCTTTACCCATGTGACCTACACATTATACAAATGAAATATGTTTCAGAGTTATAGCTTTTAATCTTTTACACATCTCTGTGCATCTTGATTCCTGCCATAAAATCTGGATTTATTTTTTTATATTTTTTTCTGCTTTTTTTTTCTTCTTTCCTAGGTCAAGCACTGGAAAATGGCATGCAGGTGGGAAATTAATTTCCACTATTGGATTTTTTGTTAATAATTTAAATTGCATTATATCTTATCAACTTTTGCATCAGACTATTAGAATTGAATTTTCCATACAAATTATAAACATTACACATGAGAATTCAGTTAGGTAAAAACCCATTCCTGATACTCTGGCCAAAAAAAATTCTGATTGGCCTATATATGCTATACATTTTTGGAATTTGAAAAGTTGGGTTTTTCCTTAATTTTCATAGCTACTTTTTCTTTTTTTATATTATGTTTATATAAATTTTCTTTTCTTAGAGAGAGAGAAAGAACATGTGGGATATGAATGTTGATATGTCACCAGTTTCTCTAAGAGTGAGAGAACACCAATTTCCATTCAACTGATCAAAGTCTTCAAACCATCAACTATAGACCTTCTCACTGATTATCACTTTCTATCTTTGCATTTCCATCTTTTTTTCTTTTCATAGCCATGAACAAATCGTGTCCTGGACCACATAGACCTAAAAGCTTCAAACAAGAGAGGAACTTGTTGCCATTCTCTTTTTACTCTCCCAAACTCTCCCTTTACATCCTAGCCATTTGTGTCACCCTTTTAATTCTCTTACAAATCCAGTCACTCCATACACCAGCATCCCCTTCACCTTCATGGTCTCTCTTGCAACAATGGCAAAAATTAGTCATCAATAAAACCTTAGCCTTACCCAACTGCACCAAGGACCTGGAGTCTATGACTCAAAAGCTTCGCGATTCCGTCACTTTTCTCCCGCTGAAAGACCTACGTTATGCAAACAAAGCCCTTGAAGGCCACACCTGGTTTATGAGCTCATTGTATGACATTCGCGAGGAAGGTGAGGTTCAATACCAACAGTTTCCATCCGAATCCTCCAAAGGTCGTTTACTCTGCCTGAACGGCCGTGACAACCATGATGGCTCCTGGAACTACTATGCTTTGGCATGGCCTGAAGCGCTTCCTTCCAATGCTACCCTGATGAAAGGCCTGACTTTTGTATCTTACAATCATTACAATTACGATAACATATGGCATGGTCTGTCGGCTGTGGTACCTTTTGTTGCTTGGCATAGAAAAAATAGTTGTGAAATTCCCACTAGATGGATCCTGTACCATTGGGGTGAGCTCAGGTTCAAGATGGGAACCTGGTTAAACACCCTGATGGAGGCTACGTTTGGCAAGGTTCCGTACATTGAAGGGTTTAACGAAATTAAAGATGATGATAAGCCAGTTTGCTTTGAAAAGGCTGCTGTGATGAGACACAACGAGGGAGGGATGTCAAGGGAGAGAAGAATGGAAGTTTATGATCTTATTAGGTGTAAGGCTAGGGCGTTCTGTAATGTGAGCCTGGAAAGGAGGGTTGACCAAAAAAAGCCGGACATCGGAATGACCTTGCTAATGAGGACTGGGCCAAGATCTTTCAGGAATGTGACAGCTGTGATTGGGATCTTCGAGAAGGAGTGCAAGAAAGTAAAAGGCTGCCGGTTAATGGTGGCTTACTCCAACAATCTCACCTTTTGTGAACAGGTTAGTATTTTCTTTGCCCTCCGATGCATTCTTTTAAATTTTTGTGCGTTACACATTTGAAACCAATTAAAATAAGTTAGTGGGATATTTAGGTTGATGTGGCTCCATCATTGCATGCTAATCCCACTCAAGGGAATCTTATGCAAATAAGGTATAGAATAGAGAGATGCTTTAATGGTATCACTCTGAATGAAGAATTACTAACGAATTATTAGGGTGTTTTGAGGGGCATACTCTCCCCCACTGCCCCACCAACACTTTCTAACAAAATTCAGCTTTGGTCAATTTAAGATTCAATCGTATGTGATACAAGAATCATGTTTGTAACATGCATGGCATTGATCGTCTTTTGGTTATAAACTTCACCTTATAATTAAACGGATAGTTTTTTTTTAAAGGAAAATGACAATACAAATAATTATTTTTACTTTTTCAAATGAATCCAAAAAGTTCATGTGATAAGAAAAAGCGTTGGTGTTTGATCCAGGTGAAGCTAATGAGCTTAACAGATATTCTAATATCACCACATGGTGCGCAATTGACCAACATGTTCCTAATGGATCGAAACAGCAGCGTGATGGAATTCTTTCCCAAAGGATGGTTAAAACTTGCTGGCGTAGGCCAGTACGTGTATCATTGGATGGCTAGTTGGTCCGGGATGAGGCACCGTGGCGCATGGAGAGACCCCGACGGAGAAATTTGCCCCTACTCAGATGGTGATCGGCGCTGTATGTCACTCTACAAAAGTGGTAGAATTGGATACAATGAGACCCACTTTGCCGAGTGGGCTAGAAATGTTCTAAATGAGGTCCAAACAAATAAGTCAGAAGAGGCTTCGAAACATGAATCAGCTTCCGTCAAAACTTGTGATTGTAGTTAATTGGGTTTTTTTATACTCCACAACTCTTTTTTTTTTTTGCAATTTCATTTTCATGTATAGGGATTTTCCTATGAATAATAATCCTCGTTCATATGCAATAAGAACAAGTTCGGGTCCTCAAGCACTCCCTTTTTTGGTAAACAAGCACTTTGTCCTAAATCCATTTGATTCAGTCGGCCCAATCTCAAGTGGACCTTTTTCCTTTTCAGGTCTGATCTCCAGTGGATCTCATTATCACACTCCAATTGACAAAGAAAAACTCTGAGATGAGAAGTAACAGTCAGTCTCAGCTCAAGTCAGCTTGGTCCACCGAACTCCAGTTTGTGAGAAGCCTAACAATGATGAAATGCCAAAATATGAAAATATCATTCATCAAGAGACCCAAAAAGTAAAAGGAAAAAGTGGGAAAATTGTTTTCCATCATGATTCATGAGAGGGAGAGAAAGGGCATTCTCATCCATGAAAATAATCAAACTCTAAATGGACCCTCCAAAATTCAGTGGACCCTACTAAAATAAAGCAATCTATCTGTATATGGGCTATGGCCATCAGTCGAGATGTTACCTCTTTTTCTACACTCTCAAGTCCAACAAAAGAAGGTGGGGGTGGGTCCTTGAACCTTTTCTGCGTTTGTTTTTGAATTGAAATTTGTGCTGCAATGGAAACAAGCAAGCAAGGCGAGTAAACAATCTTCCCAGGCACCGTCCAAAGACACCTCACAAACTGCAAGCGGAGCTTTAGAAAACATGAAAGCTTTCATATAATTAGAAATTGAGAATGTCTGTAGCGTTTTAGTTTAAATTTATGAGAAAGAAAAACTTCCACTTCAGGATTTTTTTTTTTTTTTAATTTGATGGTATATAGACTGTTCAGGATTTGAGTTAACGGTTAAGGCTTCAATACGTCCATATCTGGCCAATCCCCAACAACCAAGGGGGACAGCCATGTGGGGTGAGAATGGAGGTATACGTGGCTCGATTCCAGCCCCCACTTTCCACTTCTCCATCACGTTCTTTCACACGCTTAAATTTTCTGTTTCGGACAATAATTTTTTATACATGGATAAAACAAAATAAATTAAGAAATTTTATTATCCTATTATTAAACACATTTTAAATTTAAATTTAAATGTTTTATTTTTATTAAATACATCCTATTGCTCAACAATCAATTTTCCTTTCATACCCTCAATATTTTTTTTCTTTCTTTTCTTTCTTCAATCTCAAACCTAAATTAACTATAAGTCTTTCAAATTAACCCTAAAATTACATTTTTTAAATCTTCTATTGATTAAAAGTAAAATTTCAAATTTTATTTTATTTTATTTCATTTAAATGCATACGAAAATAGGTTAAAGTTTACGAAATAAATTTTACAAAATTCAAAATTTTCAAAAATTGATTTTCAAAAAACCTTTAATACTCTCAAAAATGCATTTTCAAAAAATCTTAAAGACTTTCATAAATCAATTTTTGAAAAGCTTTTAAGGTTCTTGAAAATTCATTTTAAAAAAATCTCATTTTCAAAAATATAAAAAATATATTTGATTGGATATAAGAAAAAGAATGAGGAAAAAAAAGGAGAATGAAAAAATGAAAAAAAAATAAGAAGATAGTAAAATTATAATTACTAAAAAATAAATTTGACATTTTATATATAAATATTTTTGAAAAAAAATGATGAGATGTAAAAGAAAATTTTTGAGTGATGTATTTAGAAGATTCAAATAAATTATGCATCACGAATTAAATTGTACCATTTTTTTATTTTATGTTTATCCAATAATTCACATTACTGATTGTCACTGATGATTCAACATAAGCAGCTTTGATTTGAATAATGATGTGATAGACTGACAGTTTGTGATATACCGATGACGTATGAATTAATAATGCTTTAAATATAGTCACTGATTTTGAGTTGGTTGATATATCGTTATGCTTGGTGTTGAAAGTTATAAATTCAGAAAATTTTATATAAATAATATTTATTTAGTTAAATAATTATTAAAATAAAAAAATCACAAGTAAATTGAAATTTTTTTTAAATAATACTTTAAATATAAAATCTGAAAATAATTTCCAATCCATCATGTAAATGCTTGAGTTAAATACATATATATATATATTTATTTATTTATTTATAGAGAGGGAAAGGTCAGGTCATTAAATATTGTTCTTTTCGCACCATCGGTCATTCTTGCCCTGCCCAATTTTCAGCCTGAGTCCAATCCTGGGTGGCTCTGAATCCCTGGGTATAATTCGGCATTCATAAATTTGATGACGCAAAGTCAAAAGCCAATAAATATTGCTGAGGGTGACAATTGGTGGCGCCATTTCAACAATAATGAATTGCAATAATAAAGGATCATTGGGTGCTAAATAAGAGAGTGATTGGCAGTAGCTGAATCTTATTTTGAAGGTGTTGTTTGGATTTGAATATAAAAATTTTGTAATCTTTTGTAACTTTTTTTTAATCATTTGATTAAAAAATTTGATAATAATACCCTTTTTTTTTTTTTTTGAGGACATCGTGAAATCAACCAATGTATTTTTGGCTCTCAATATCATTTTCTACCATTTATATAACATGAACAAAAAATTTTAAAACACGCTTTGTGTATCTATGTTTCTGCTTTTTTTTTTTTTTAAGTGACAAAGATATAGCTAGCATTGATTATTGGGTAAAAAATCCTAAGAAAACCTATAAATTTTGTTTATTTTTACTAAAAGGAGATCCACTTGAAATATAGAAAATGTTCTTTTAAATAACAGAGACAATAAACAATATATTCTGGTGCAAACACAAAAGGTGGGGGAAAAGAAAAAGGTGTTACTATATGTGGTACATGTTTTTTTGTTTTCTTTGAAATCATATCTTATTAGTTTGTTATAATTATATGCTAAGAGAATCAAAAGTTGTTTGGATTTCTTTTTTTTTTAAATATAGACAGATTTTAAACTTCCTTATTAAGTCATTATGTTACATAAGCATTCAAATCTTATCTCTTAGCCAATGAAAAGATACTTGCTTCCATGTCATTTTATAGTGATCTTATTTTTTTTTTAAGATTTTCTACAAAAAGATAAATTAAGCACATTAAGAATAAAAATAATTTTATTTTATCAAAAACAAAGTAAAATTAAATCGTTTAAGCAATGAAAATAACTTTATTTCATAAAATTATCAAAATAACATAAATTTTTATTTTCAACATGTTTTCAAAGTCAATTTTTAATAATTAAATGATAGCTTTTAATGATATTAGATTTCAAACCTATGCTTCATTGCTAGAGTAAAATGATGCTATGTATCAATAATTTAAATATTGAATAATGTATAGGAGAAAAAAAGTTATGTAACTATTTATATTTTGAATATTTACATTAGTTGATGTCAATAATGATAACTTCACAAATTTATACATTGAAGAATAGTTTGTTTGTCATCATTATTGGATCACAAAAAACTTGGCTTTCTATTAATGGTTGAAACTTGGCAATTCAACAAAAGAAAAGTAGCCTTATTTGCAACTCAACATAGATCAATAACTCCGATTGTTGCCAAAAGACTCACAAGATTGACAAAAATAAAGACTTCATAAAATCTTAAACCAATGAAATGGGTTTTTACTAATTTTGCAAGTCTATTTTACTTAAAACTCTAAAACTATTATGACTCACCTTTAACTCAAATTTAAATCTTTTTCAAAGAGCAAACACGAAATCCTAGCCTAGAAACATATAAAGCAAAATAAAAACAAAAATTGAAATACCATAAAGCTAAATGAAAAAATAAACTTCAAAAATTGCCTAATATATCAAATGAATCTTACTTCTAATAAATTTTGGAAACTAAAGAAACTAACATCTAACAACCTCATGTATCAAAAGAACATCAATTTTAATGAGTTTAGATTAAATCTTCTTTAAATTAAAAAGCAAAACCACACTTTCATCACTAATTACAAAAAAAAAAAAGAAAGCCAGCACCTCATTATTAATTGAAAAAATAGCTTATATTAAAAGTAAAAGGCATTCACATAGAAGAATGACCAAAATTAATTAAAAAATTTTCATACCTCTTGAATCCTTTTAATGAGGATTCTTTAACTAATGACCAGTGTTGAACTCTAAACAAACAATTTGTTATCAATTACAAATAACAAAAAAAAAAGATCAGATTAAAAAATATATACATTGAGAATTGAACATAAATACTTAAAACAAAACTTTAAAGCCAAAAAAAAAAAAATTAAAAACATTGAAGTTCAAGCCATAAAAAATTGAAAAACCAATAATTCTTTTTAAAAGAAACATGCAACTTCAAGTTCAACATTCAAAACTCAGTTTAAAAATGAAACAAATCACGTTAACACAATTGTCTCAAATAAATTCAAACATAAGTCAAGTAAGATAAGGACTATTGTTTCAACATTACCATTCTAAGTCTCAAAAGAGAAATATTTTGTCAGCATTGCTAAGTCACAAATTATTATAGTTAAGGTAGTATATATACCTTATATCTTTATATTAGAGACAAGGATGAAGTTTTTTTTTTTTTTTGGATTGTTCTGGCATGCATAGTCACCAATCACCATTAAAAAAAAGAAAAAAATTATGGAGTTTAAATTTTTTTTAGAAATAAAAAAAGTTTCTCTTCTTTTTTTCAAATCAATTGTTATATTATTCATCACTTAGGAACATGATCAAGTGAAAATAAGGTTCACGAATCCACGTTCGTGTCTTTTAAAGGATTATAGTTGATAAGTGAAATCATACAAATGGTTTGAAACATGAAAGTGTTCGCAGAGAAGTGTGAAGGTATCGTATAAGACATTTCTAATAATAGTCACCAATCCCTTCGAAAATCTTGTCACTCAAAAGGAAATTTTCTTACCTTTTCTTTTTCAAGACACTTTCCTCTTTTATTGCTTTGAAAATCAATGATGTGGGGCTTTATTCAAATCCAACAAATTTTTTATTTTACTATTTTTCTACCAAAAAAGAAAAAAAAATCCTAAAAAGTCCAAAACTTAAAAAAACCCTCAAATGACCATATTGACAATATGTTGCATTGTTTGTATCTATTCATGCAAAGTAAATGTTCAAGCCAATTCAAAATTCACGTCATCAATAATGTTCTTAAAATTATATACAAGCAAAAAGATGCAGTTACTTGGCGTTTGGTCTTAGGATCTTGACTTTTAATTCCATCATCGTAAATTGTCATAGCCATTACTCAGTTCTTTAATTTTTACAAGATTTGTATCAGTCAAAGACTGAATTGTATCTTTGAAAGCAATGTAATTTTTTATTGAATGTCCTTTGACACCGTCATGATATTCATATTTAGTACCAGAATCGTATCTCATTGGGTAAAAAAGCTTTCTAAGCTTTGCAGGAATTGTGAAAATCATATGACTATTGATAAATAGAGAAAAAAATTCTGTGTAAGACATTGAAAGTGAATGGTATATTTTAATTCTCATTCTCTTACGATTTTGTAGACAATCTAAGTTGATCTTTTATTCTGTGAATCTCTGTGGTAAATGAGTCTAAGAACAGGACATTGAGGCATAAGGGTAAAATTGTTGAAACAAGTTACTAGCATAAAGAGTCAAATTATAAAAAGGTTGGGATAGACTATTAACATGTGGCGACCAATGAAAATAAGCTTTTATAAGATTTTCTTGTATCACGTAAATGCTTCTCACTTTGCCCTTCAACAATTGTTTCTTGGGCTTGTTCACCAAAAATAGCTCTCATATTTTCATCATTAACATCCATAATTCTTTTTCTTTTTATCCCATCATCAATTCTATCCATAGTAAATAATAAATCTACAAACTCTAATAAAGTATTGCTGATTAACTTATCATAATAGAGAAAAGGAAGGATATCCATAAATAAGAAATTCAGCTCCCTATTAGTAAGAAATTATCATACTTGTTATACCATCTCTTTCCATCTAATAGCATACTCTTTGTAGCTTTTATTGGGACTCTTTTTAATGCTTTAAAGGGCCAATCGATCAAGGACCATATCCAACATATGCTGGTATTACTTTAAAATCTCTTCAAGTGCGAGTTTGGTCATTTTTCAAACTATAATACCAATAAGTTGCTACCTTAGTCAAATTTTCTTGAAAAACATAAATGAACAATTTTTCATTATAAACATACCTAACCATTTTGTGACAACATCAAGCTAAATGTATTTTAGGCATTCGATTTCATCATATTTTTCAAATATTAGAACCTTGAACTTAGGTGAATGACCACATCTAGAACCAAACATAGTTTTTTTGCATTGTAAGATTTATCCCCATTTTCAACACCTTGAATTCTTTCTTCTAAAATACTATACTTCTTTATGAATCTAGATCGCATGTCATTTTTAATTGTTTCTTCTCTAAGGGTTTTGAACTAAAAATGTTGGTGGGATCAAAAAGATTTATACCTTAAGTCAAACATGATTGCAAATGACTCATATTGAAAGTCTGTCCTTGAAAATGTTCTTTCATCATTTTCATTCGCCTTACACCT
The DNA here is from genome assembly GCF_002303985.1 of Durio zibethinus. The sequence continues at coordinate 6,056,388 of NW_019167915.1, read as the reverse complement.
TTTACCTTGTGTAACATCCTATTTTGTTCTCATTCTATTTCATCCATCTAGGCTATATGACCCTGTCAATTTGATATTCTCTCAATCTTATGAAAAAATTATCAAAATTAATCTAAAAAAAACTTTTTTTCTCTCTAAAGCTTATATGAATTGGGTTTCATTAGGTAAATATGCGAATGTATGAATAAATAAATGAATAATCGAATGATTGAACAATAAATGAATGATAAAACCTTCAATAAAATGTGCACAAATTGGGATAGAAATAAGAGTTAGGGAATTTCAAAATCATGATCCATATGATTAAATTTAAAAGGACAACACTGTATTTAAAACAAAATATCATTCTTTGTAAACATCCATAAAATAAAAAAAATTAAAGACTATCTTTTTGCAAAATGTTTCATGTCCTTAGCATTCTTTGTAAACATCCATAAAATAAAAAAAATTAAAGACTATCTTTTTACAAAATGTTTCATGTCCTTAGCATTCTTTATAAACATCCATAAAATAAAAAAAATTAAAGACTATCTTTTTGCAAAATGTTTCATGTCCTTAGCAACCTACTGTTGAAGATCTTTTCTTTTTAAGAAGAAATTTCATCAATATTAACCATCATACAAACCATTTCTTGTCATCCTTAGATCATTAACCCGTTATTATTGCTGGATCAAACTATTTTGCATCTATTAGTGCTTGCACCTTTGTGTCTAAAAGCCTTGTAATCCTTAATGGAATGCCTCATATTTCCCTCATGAAATTCACATATTGCATTCGAATTATGCTATTTAAGGTTTAGAGGCTTTAAAGGTTTTGAAAGCACGGAGATAACAAGTTATTTTTGAATCAAATAGGAAAAAAGTTCTCCATATGGGATAGGAATAAAATCTAACTATATGTGTTTCTTCTTTTTGAGAATTTTTTGGGTAACAAATTAGCTAGAACCACAAGTATTTGATGTGGTGCAAAGTTTTAGATTGAAAAAATTGGTCAAACAAGTGGTTAGAGAATGGTAGATTGAAGATATGAGTCTAGTTATGAGATTCTTTGAGATTGCATAAGACTTGGGGGCCTAGCCTTAGGCACTCAAAAATAGGGTTGAAAATAGACATAAAGAGGGTTTAAGTGTAGACTTGAATTTGAAATAGTTGGTGAAAGTTGTATGAGAATTGGTGGCTCTATCTTGGAAATCAAACATTTGATCTCGATCATTTGTACAATCAAATCATTCATTCCTTTCATAACCTTGTCCAAAACTTGATCGTTACTTAAACCATTGATGGCCTTTGTATGTTCAAAAAAAGTATTGAACTCAGCAGTAATCTATTAATCATAACTCTATAAGTTTTTTAAACTTGATTGGCCCGAAACTGGTGAAAACTTCTAAGGATAAACCAAATTAAGCTCTTTGAATCCCTTAATCATTTTCGTTAACTTGGCAAGCTACTGCTTCATTTTTTGAATATCGTGTCCAAATTTCTCTTGATTGCATTTTAGAGCACTAATTCATGTCTCTAGTTGATTCTCCATATTTTCAACTCTTGATATGAGCCCAAGCAAATGTCTACCCTTTTATGAAATTCTAAAAAATATGAATATAAAATAATATAAAATAAAATGAAATAAAAATTCAATCAAACCAAGCTTGTATGATATGTCAATAGATGTATGATGCAATGATAATTAATGCTGAAAAATATTGTAAAGTGCAAATATGCTTAAGACAATGGGTTTTTATATGTGCAAGGCATGAATGGCAAAAACCATATCACCGTAAATGTGCATGCAAGTTTTATAAAACCAATTTGTACAATGCAAGTTTTATCAAAATCATATTATTTATGAATCCCTATGCATGAAACACAATGACATACCACATGAGTAATGAGATTTATGCATATGACTAATGAAACAACCTTATATGTAATGCAATACACTAACATGTAGTATGTTTTCATGGAGTATGATGCATGTGATGCAAATCAAATGAAATTGACACAACTATTCAGATATTTATGCATGAAATGAAGTGTATATACAACCTAATTGTTTCCAAATACAAAAAATGATGGAAATAATTGTAAAAAGATTAAATAAAAAATAATTGTTTTCCCCTTTCTCTATAAAAAGAAATAAAAATTCAAAAAAATATTTCCTAGAGAAAAACAAGCAGATAAAATGCCCAAAATTCCAAAATTTTCCATGCTTATGCCTTTATTTAGCTAATAAACAAAGAAATTAAAAAAAAACCTTCCTTTTTGAAAATTTTTGGTGCTGTTTTTTTTTTATTGGAAAAACTAAAAAATCTCTTTTTTTTAGAAAACCTTTTTTGAAGATGTAAATTTTAAACAATCACTAGACGAATCGAATTGTTTGTCAAAAGAAAATTTATTGAAAAAATATTTCTCTTTTATTTTTCTTTTTTATCTTTTTATTTCTTTCTCTTAAGAAATCAATTTTACTTGCAGTATTGTTCCTCTAAATAAAGATTGTATTGAAGTGTTTCCTATGTGTCTTAATTTGGGTAATTTCTACAAAGAAGGTTGACATAGCTCTATCTAAAACTAATCTTTTAAGGTTTACTATATGTTAGGTTGGAAATTTATGCATCTAAAGGTTCTTAAATTGTTTATCACATTATCGTCCATTATAGACTAGTAAAGCACTTTAATCCTCATCTATTATAAGCTACATACGAAAAAAGTTAAATCTCAGTAGAAGTGTTTCGCTAGCAAATGCGAAGGTTATCACCTCACAAAAGTGTATCTACTTAACTTCCTCTTAATAGGGATAGAGCTCGAGTATAGAGCTTATGCAGGCAAGTATCTATGCAAAGTGTATGGAGAAATATAACAAATTAACCAATATAAGTAAAGAAAAAAATGACAAAATCAAAGCATGGATATAACTAACATGCATTATCTTTTTAAAGAGTTAAAATGATGTGAATTAAAATTAAATATCAACTAGAACCATTAAACCTAAAACTTTAGATAACGATTAATTTTGGCTTGATTCGTAAAAAAACATCGAGTCACCAAGCTATCATAACGATTTTGAAACCATTAGATGAAAATATTTTAAAAACAAGAAAAATAAAGAGAGTCAACATCAATCTTTTTTATAGTATAATTAGCCACTCAAAAGTTTATCTTTTTAATAAAGCAATGAAACAAATTTAAAGTTTATCACAAAAATAATTTTAGTCTATAAAAATAAATTGATTTTGGGAGTTAGTTACGTATGAGGAGGGATTAGTATCCCACACGGTGCCATGAAAATTGGTATCAATTAATCATGCTTTATCTTCGGTGTTAGATAAAAAGGTTTCAATTTGAAATTTAATAATAATTCCCTTCATTTTTTTACAAAGAAAATAATTTTATTAAAATTTTTTATTTAGGAATATAAAGAAAATCTTTAACTTAAAGAATTATCTTAAAATTCTCCAATGTCTAAATAAAATTTATAGATAACTCTTTTCACGTAAGATTTACTACAACATTTCTCAAAATGAAAATAACATTCTTCGTAGATGATAATTGTTGATGACCTTCAACATTTAGATAAAATACCAAAAATTGTTTCCCTTAAGATGTTAATTTAATTTTATTTAAAAATCTATTTTTTGAATAATATATTTCAAAAAAAACATTTTACGTAAAAAAAAAAATTAAGATGCTACAATTAACTAAGAAACAATAGTAAAAGGCATAAACATGCGAAGTGAATGTAAGTAATAATAAATAAATACATATATGCCAATGGATGATATGCATGATGATGAAATGTCATTTTGAAATGTCATTTTGAAATTTGGTTCCTAAATATATGGGACCACTCAGACTCCCCAACCTTTAGGTAGAGTTTAGGTGCAATTATTTATATTTAAGATCTTATTTTTTATTTTTTATTTTATTTACTCTTATTATTATTACGAGTTAAGGACTTGTGCAAAAAAATTAATGAAATAAAATTTCCTTAATACCCATCATCTAGGCAACATTCAAAAATAAATTACTTTATGTGAGATTTTTATACATATTCTTAAAATTTTGGGATGGTTTTAGGTGTGGACTTAGGTCAAGGTTTTTGGAGTTTGAATGATTTTCAGGTGATAATTTGGGGTTGCGAGTCGAATTTAGGGTTTAGGTTAAATTTAGGGTCTTAGTGGATTTTTAGGAATATGGTTTCATTTTAAAGTTTCAAGATTTTAGAGTTTTGGTTTTGGAGTTTCAAAGTTTTGGATTTCAATTTTTTTTTTACTTTTAAGAAAAATGAAAATTATTAATAATTGAATTTCCTTAATCATTCTCGACATCTAGGTGAACTTTCAAAATAAATTTGGTTTTTCAATTTCTTTTTTTTCTAAGCAATTTTATATTTAATTTGCAACACGAGACAAATAAATCATACAAAATGCAAATTAAAACAACTAATTTAATCATTCTTATACAAATATATATATTATTCCTATTTACTTATTACCATTTCCTTTCTAAAAATTAAAAATAGAATAAATTTTATTTGTTTTTTAATTTACTTATGAAAATTTTACTTTATATTTTAAATTTAATTTAATTTGACTTAATTAATTTTTTGAATTTTTGATTCTTTAATTCCCCAACATCTAGGTGAAATTAAATTTTTTAAAACATGATTTTGAATTCTCTCCAACATCTAGGCAAGGCTTCCAAAATCTTTTTTTTTTTTCTTAAAACACATTTTCCTTTTTTTTCAACAATGATAATAATTATTCCATTGGCAAAAATTATATATAAAAATATAACATTAAAATAAACATGCATAATTTTTTTAATTCCTCAAATATACAATTTTTATTTCAATTCATGTAAGCAAGAGACAAATATAAATGGACATGTAAAATAGTAAAAAAATAGAACTTATATCGAATAATCTTGATGCTAAAGCTTAAAGTCAACACCAAGACAAAAAAACAATGACAGAGGGCCTAAAAATCATTTGATTAGATGGGAGGTTGGGTTAGGTCGATCACGGATCAGATCTGTCAGTTCGATTTGAGCAACAGGGTTAGGTTAACCCGTCTTTTTTTTTTAAACAACCTATAAAGGCTTTTTTTTTATAACATCATTTCATCATCCCACTTTTTTTAGAAAAGAAATTCTTTCTTTTCTTGTTTAGAAGAAACCAAACCCATTTTTCTGTTACCTCTAACGTTGCCATCACTATTTCTCGTTGTTATCGCCACTGTGGGCCGATGTGTTTTCTCTTTCAGAAACTAGCCCTGAACTCTTTTTAACCCCTAATTTCACATTCTCAACTCGAATTTTTTAAATCACCCTTTAAAGTTCTAGAACTGAACTTGAAATTCAAAATTTTAAATTTTCGTTTAGCCCCTACTTACCGTCTGATCAGTCTCAAAATAAAACATGATGTTCTCCTCGCCCTCCTCCTTCTTTTCATTTTCATCAATCAACCAAAGAGAGGTAGCCATTGTTTACCTCTTTCCTTCTTTTTTTTTTTAGGTGAAATTGATTTTTTTTTTTTTTTTGCTTTTCTTTGCCTCATGCAAATGGATATCCTTTAGTTGCTATAAAGCTAGGTTTTTCACTCAATGAGGACTATGTTTTTTATTTATTTTTCTTTGTTTGCTTGTATTTAGTAGTTTTTTGATAGGTTCTTTAATTGAGGATTGTGGATTTTTTTTTGACGTTTTTGGCTTACAAAGGGAAAAGGGCATTTGACAATCAACTATTAGGGGTTGTGGGGAATAGTTTTAGTGGTAGGCTTTAAGATGAAGGTTTTGATAATAGGTTGGTCTTTTTGGATAGGGTTTCAACTTGTTTTGGTGTGTTGTTTATAGGTCATAGTCCATAAAAGGGCTAGAGTTTTAGGGCTAGTAATGGGGTTATGTTGCGATGGTAAGGTAGCTTGTGGGTTGGTGGTGGCCATTAGTCACTTAATGGTGGTGAAACGGTAATGTGGTTTGATACTTCTATGGGTTTGAGGGTGACTTAGGTAGGTTTTATTTTTTTGGTAAGGGGTTCAGTTGTTAAGCCAAACACAGTTGGTAAGTGGGTTTGGTTGTTTGGGTGATGGTGATTGTTGGTGCCTGAGAGGGATGGCTATGGAATGGTGTTGTTAGTAGGTGATAGGGAATGAGTCTAGGCTCGTTTCTTTCTTCTGAGTAGTTTGGCTATATGGGAGTTGGGATTTTTTACCATGAGTTTTTTCATAGTTGAATGGTTTTTGGGAAGAATTTTTTTTCCTCGTATAAGATATTTCAAGTATTTGCTAAGCACTAGTGCTTTTTGAGTGTTGTTGTAACAGCAACTGCTACATTTTGAAAGATGTAGTATGTTGCATTTTGGGCTAAGTGTTTTTACTGAATTCATGTTGAAAGTGAATGAGAGTAAAATATAGGGAAAGATAGAGGATAGCTGGAAATGAAACTTAGCAATGCTAATTTTGGGATAGAGAGAAAGCAAAGGCGAAAAGCTTTGGCAATTGAAATTCAACCATCCATTCTCACCTTGCATTTTTTTTTTTTTGTGTTTTTGATATTTTGCCTTTCTTTTCTTTTTTTTTTTTATAATTTTCAAATTAATAAAAGTAATTAAATCTAAAATATATATAAATAAATTTGAGCCTTAAATCGAAATGTTCAAATCATGTATAAAAATCGAATAAGTTCGAATTAATTGGATAAAATTAAATGTATACAGTATAATAACATTGTTAACCTTAATTACAAATATTACTTCCACAATTACCTATTAAATCCTAATTAACCCTTAATATGACTTGTTTAAAAATTGAAAGACCAATTTCCAAATGGTTGAGACAAAAATTGGAAGGGACAACTTTAATATAATGTTATTGATACATATTTATTAACATATACTTTTGAATTTTTTTTGGAAGAAAAAAAGACAATAAAATTCTTGGTGTATATTTTGTGTTCTACTTATGTACCATGACTTAGTCCTAACGCTAAATCTCTTTTCGAATAGTCAAAATGAAAGTGTATTATTAATAAATTTTTTATTATTTTAGAGTTCCAAAAATATAGCCTTAATTAATTAACACTATGTTTGGATTAAGGGAAAGGAAATGCAAGAAAAAGAAAATAAAGGAAAGTAATGGAAACAAAAAAACTTTTTGGTTTAAAGGATAAACTTTTAATTAAAAGAACAAACAAAAGGTGAAAACTCAATAACCTTTAGTTTCCCTTATAATCTTCATTTTTTTAATACCTTAATTTAAGGAAAAGCTAAGAAAAGAAAGTTGAAAAAATTTTATTTTTATAAAAAGACTATTATAGCCATATTTTTATTATTAGATTTGATTATGTAATTGACACTTTCTACAAAAATAATTTTTTTATAAGTATTTTATATAACATCAAAATTTATAAATATTTTTTTATTTTTCAAGTCTTAATAACAAAACAAGCCAAATTATTATTAGAATAAATAAAAAAGTTAAATTAAACACAAAATTAAGAGTAAATTAATTACTAGCTAATACATCTTATTGTATTAAATATACTCAATTTTGTTTAAAAAGATTTGTTTATAAAAGTTAAGTAGTATAAAGATATATTTATATATTATATGTTACTTTATTTTTAAAAAAAGGTTATAATTGAAAAAAAAATTATATTGAATTTTTTTTTTACTATTTATACAAACAATGGTTGTTAGAATTTTTTTTCTTTTCCTTTTCTTTATTAATTTTAATTATCTAAACAAATGATACATATATCATTTTTTTTCCTTTAAAAAACTTTTCTTTTTTTCTTTTCTTTCATTTTTTTTATTAATATCTATCCAAACATAACGTAAAACAGAATGTAGAAAAAAGAAGATAATAAACGAATGGCTTTGATCAAAAACTAATTTAGGGAGAACAACATATCACATCACCAAAACTAAGCCATAATTTGTGAAATTATTAAGCCAAAACTAGGTCTATATCTATTTGCTTCGCCTCTCAAGTCTCTTATAAACTATTGGACAAATTTGAAGAAAAAAAAATTATTGTAACGAAAGAGAACGAAGAAAATTTAAAATTTAATTCAATAATTTTATAAAATTATTTTAAAAATATAATATTTAACAAATTTAGAATTCAAATTTTGATACTTATAATATCTTTCCTTCTTCTTAAGTTACAATAATTTTATAGATACGAGTTCTTGGAATTTCTTAAATTTGTGGGGTACCATGGCATGCTACAATTACGAACTAGTTGGATATTCATATAATTGGTTTAAATTAAGGAAGCAGTCATTAATTTCCCAAAATTATAAACTAAGAAATAACAGCAACAAAGAATTATTGGTCCACAAATTAAAGACATTACTTATATCATTGTATATAACATGCAATTGCACAATCACTAAATACAGTAAAAGACACATTGTACGGTAATGGAACCGGAGCTGGTATGTCTTCTCCCTTTCATGACACAAAGGCAGTTCCATCAATGGACCACTTCCTTTCCTTTTGTTAATTTGCAGGAATGTTCCCAAATCCATTCCTAAGACTTACTCCATCTCTCCCTTAATCATAGGGTATATACCATTAAAACTAGAGCCTTATAGAAATTTCAAATTTGTTTTTTAAATTTAAAATTGTACCGCAAAGTAACGACACGAGCAAAAGACCAATGTGTACAAAAATAAAAGTGATTTAATATCCCCAAAAGCTGACATGTCATGCAATTGCAATAGAGATTTGTTTCATGTTTTAATTGTAAAACCATTCTGCGTGGCCAAAAATATAGATTGCATACAATTTTCTCCGAAAGGTAATGATGGTTGTTTTTTGCATCCTAATATTTACTCATTACATTTCATTATTTTTTATTTATTATATTTTATACTCAAAATTAAAATTTATCAAAATATTTAAATACATTATTTTGTGTAATTCAAAATTTTCAAAAATAAATTTGTAAAAATCCTAAAAAAATTTTGAAAATAAATGTTCAAACACCTTTAAGAGCTTTTAAAAATAAATATTTTCAAAAATGAATTTTTAAAAACTCTTAAAAGTTTTCGAAAATAAATGTTTTAAAATTTTTAAAAATTTTTAAAAATTTTAGGACTTTCATTTTCGAAAATCAGTTTATTCAATTGTTATCCCCAAATCTTTATTGCTACAGTTATTTTTCTAAAATTCTTTTTTCATTTTAGTAGTATATAAGATATTATAAATTTTGACAACAATATAATTTATAATTTATTGCTGAAAAGAAGAGAAGAAAATTATTGCTAATCTAGAAAGGAAATGAAGAGAAGAGAAAAAGAAAATGATATGAATAATAAAAAATTAATTAACTAATAAATATTTAAATAATTTCATTAAAAGATAAATCTATAATAAAATTTTTGAAATGCATTGAGTGGGTTTGAAGTGCGAATAGAACCACTCGGAGTAATTGATACAAGGATTTGACAACTTTACCCGAGTACATTTTTTTTACATTGGCAAGTACCTGATCGATCCCCCATTGAACACCAAGTTATGAAGTAGATCATGTGTTCTAAACTTCACTGGATTGAGATTGAAAGACCATGCTTTCATCCTTATCTCCATCATCTTCTGGTTGGAGGGTTGTGTTTATTGCCCATTGCCGTACTTTCCTTTTCTCTCTCTTTTTCATTGATTTTGGTGATTTAAGTGTGTCTATTTTTCACTCTAATAAAGACTATAAATGTAATAATATTTTATGGGCAAAAAATAATAATAATAACAATATGTGTATGCTATGGAAAGAAAATGTTTTTGACGAGGTATTAAAATTCAAAATTGTCAATTCAAAGCTCCTAAATTTTATTATATGAAATTTAATTATATTTTATTTTTTAACACAAGACATAATAATCAATGAAAATTTGATTTAGTGACAAGGAAAAAAATTTAGAATCATGAGATCTTGGATTTTTATAAATATAATATTTAATTATGATTATAATTTATCTTGTATTTATAATTTCATAAAAAAAAAAAAAAACTTGAGACTTAATAAACTTTCTTTTAATTATAAAAGTAATTTGTTCCCTGGTAGAGCAACAGAAGAAAAGGTAAATGTAAAAATTGGGGGGGCTGATGGAAACAGTGAATTCGGGCAGAAGCAAAGAAAGCAACCATATCTGCAGAACAGTGAAAAGTATAAACTTTTTGGACTGAGGAGAGGGGGAGGGCAAAAAGACCACCAGCCTTGAGCCTTAATAAAGGAAAACTTCTCGTATCAGAAATCCAGCTAGGTAGCCAGTCCAAATGCTTGGTGGTGGACATGGTTATCATTTCTCACACAGTAAATATCAAATTAAAAAAAAGGAAAAAGAAAAAGACAGAACTTTTGCAGCAGATGAGAAGATAAAAAAAAAAAAAAAATCATGTATCATTCATCAAATGGACCACCAGTTAGACTGCAGTGAATGGAATCTTGATCTCCCAAATTGCTTCAATTCTTTTAGAGGGACAGACACTCCTTGCCCGGGGCTATGGGGTCCATTATTTTTGCTGAACTTTCTACTTTCTGGAATGGTAAAATTATACCAATATTTATTATTGAAAAGAGTCCCAAATTTATCCCACCAGTATTTATTGCCAATGCCTCAACTTGAACCAGAACTCCAGAAGTGTCAAACAGGGTTTTGGTCCAGTAGTAAAATTACAAAATGCAAATTTTGTTTTGGTTAGATGAACTTGTGAAGAAAAAAAAAGGGGGGGGGGGAGGGGACGATATAATGAAATAATAGATGATTATATTTAAAAATTCAGAGAAAGTTCATCCTACTGTTTTCATTGGTGACTTGTATAAAATGCTCCGTTCAATGGGATACGAAATATTAAAAAAAATAATATTTGCATTGATTATTCCAATATTCTTGGATCAATCTACAAAATTTGATAAATAAATGGACTGTGATCATTTGGTTATATGCCAATGTCTACCAATTAATGATCAAAGAAAAACAAACTAAAGAATTGTTGACTATTCCTATTCATTGGTACGTAAGCTCAATTTGAAATTACCAAATTCAAGCAAAAACATCTTATTCTTATTCTTAGAGCTTTCTTAAGGGGGGGGGGGGGACTCTGTTATAAGTGGCATTTTGGTAATTCGAAGTTTTTGCTGAACATCAGATACTTAAACTTGGTAATATCCAATCTCTGTCAAACCGAAGAATTTTTTCCTTTTTTTTGAAATGTATCAATACAGAAAAATAAAAATAAAAATGAAAAACAACTAGAAAGGAGGAGAGATGCAAAACTACAACAATGGAAAAGAGAAGAAAAGAAACTGAAACTCCCACTCTTTTTTATTATTATGCATAGAGAAAAGTATCTACAAATTCAAACCCACCTCCCCAAAAAAAAAGTAAAAATGCAAAATCAAAATGATCCGAAAACAGTAACATACACTATACTGCCCCATTTCTTCACAGCCTGTAAGAAAAACCTTGAAAATCCGTGAGAAAGCCGACAATTCAAGATAATTCCTAGCATCCCATGTGGGATTCTTCTTTTTTTTTTCCCCTCATCAGCTCTCTCTTTGTTGTGTCACGACATAGTTGTTCGGTTCTTGCTGTGCGTGTGTGTGTGTGCGCGTTTGTTTGTTTTTCCCTCTTCTCCTCCTCTCTGTTGTAAGAGGCACTTTCCCTGAGGAAACAAACCCTGTTTCAACTTCCTCTTAGGCTTTTTGTTTTTCAATATGTGGGAGTCAGCGATTGAATCTGTCAGAGGGAGAGAATATGGGAATGGAGTCCTTAGCTCCAGTAAGCATGGTGTCAAGACTGATGGTTTTGAGCTTAGGGGCCAATCCTGGTATGTTTGTGGAATTTATATCATACAATCTTGTGATATATTTGGTGGATTTCCGGGTTGCATGCGCAATAGTTTCTAGACTGTGTTAAAAAAAATTAAAACAAACAAATTATATATCATCTATACATCCTTAATCCTATTGGAAATATCTTAGTAATTTGTTTCAGAACAATTACTTGGAGCAAAGTTAGCTTCTGAAAATTTTGTCTTTTGTGCAGGTACGTTGCTACTGATATTCCAAGTGACCTTCTAGTTCAGGTTGGAGATATCAATTTTCACTTGCACAAGGTAGCTGTTGCTCTGATTAGATGTTTGAAAATTTTCTATATTCCCAAAAAGCTTCTAAATTCAATTTTCAGTTACTAAAATTATTGATCGGAAATCATATGACTAACTGGATTTCTCAACTTGGGGAAGTATCCCCTGCTTTCCCGAAGTGGAAAGATGAATAGGCTTATATATGAGTCCCACGACCCAGACCTGAACAAAATTGATTTGGAAGATCTCCCTGGAGGACCTGAGGCGTTTGAGCTAGCAGCAAAATTCTGCTATGGTATTGCATTAGACTTAACGGCAGGTAATATATCCGGTCTGAGATGTGCTGCAGAGTACCTTGAGATGACAGAGGACTTGGAAGAAGGAAATCTCATATTTAAAACTGAAGCATTTCTCAGTTACGTTGTCCTATCCTCATGGAGAGACTCAATACTTGTACTGAAAAGTTGTGAAAAGCTCTCACCATGGGCAGAAAACCTTCAAATTGTTCGAAGATGTAGTGAGTCGATAGCTTGGAAGGCTTGTGCCAATCCAAAAGGAATCAAATGGGCATATACTGGGAAACCCTCTAAAGTTTCTAGCCCCAAATGGAATGATTTGAAGGATTCAAGCCCCAGTAGAAGCCAGCCTGTTCCTACTGATTGGTGGTTTGAAGATGTTTCAGTCCTTAGGATTGACCACTTTGTAAGGGTTATTACCGCAATCAAGGTCAAAGGAATGAGATTTGAATTGGTTGGGGCTTCAATAATGCATTATGGAACCAAATGGCTTCCTGGTTTAATAAAAGATAGTCAGGGGCAAGCAGATGATACGAGCAGCAGCAGCAATAGTAATAGCAGTGGCAGCAGTAGCTGGAAAGGTGGACTCTATATGATTGTAGCGGGAACTAAAGATGACACTTCATCCATTCAGGCCAAAGATCAAAGGATGATCATCGAAAGTCTCATTAGCATAATTCCACCACAGAAAGACAGTGTGTCATGCAGTTTTCTTCTTCGGCTTTTGAGGATGGCAAACATGTTGAAAGTGGCACCTGCTTTGGTGACTGAAATGGAGAAGCGGGTTGGTATGCAATTTGAACAGGCTACGCTGGCAGATCTTCTCATTCCTTCTTACAACAAAACCGAGACTTTGTATGATGTGGACCTTGTTCAAAGACTCTTAGAGCATTTCCTAGTTCAAGAGCAGACAGAAAGTTCGAGCCCAAGTAGGCAATCTTTTTCTGACAAACACATGTATGAAGGAACACCAAGGGGCAATAATCCAAATGCCAAGATGAGAGTCGCCAGGCTAGTTGATAGTTATCTCACAGAGGTTTCCAGAGATAGAAACCTATCTCTGACAAAGTTTCAGGTACTGGCAGAAGCTTTGCCTGAGTCTGCAAGGACCTGTGATGATGGACTTTATCGAGCAATTGATTCCTATCTTAAGGTAATCCTTTTTTCCCCTTTTCTTTTAAATTGATTCTATATGGACAAGCTAGAGACAAGAGAAAATCGAAGTACAGCTTAAAATATGACAATATTATATACTCTTGTCCAATATACTTATTTTCACACTCATATAACTTATATGTTTTCAAAATTTTATTATAAATCATAAAAATTATAGTACTTTTCACTTAAGTTCTTAGAATAAAAAATGAATGTGTGAAATGAGTGCATATTACACTGTCCCCTAAAATATTCTTAATTATCTTAGGCAGAACATAAAACAATAATTGATATGTTAGTCAATGACTCAATATTAATTTAACACATGAAAATTTTCATATGGATAATAATTGCTTACATGTAATTCTTCTGATCAATTTATATTATTGACATATAAGATAATTCTTTAATTGTAGTTATCTATCAAATAGTTTTTTTTATTTAAATTTTAAAAATGCTTCAAATCTTTAAAAAATTAGATTTATTCAAATCTTTTGATGTTAAATAATTTCTAATTTTATTCCCATTTAAATGAGATAAGGTTAATGTGATCATTCTAATGAAAAAATTAAAAATTAAAATCTCATTAAAATTAATCCAAGCATTTTTTTTATAAAACATGTACATATTTTTTTTTTATCTTGCATTTAAACTGTACAAGTATGTTGAAAAACAATTTTGAAGTTTTGGATTTCATTTATTGATTTATTTTTTATTATTAGTATATATTATGTAAAGCATGGACATATTTAGATATTACGTTTTTATTATTATATTTGTAATATACATTTTTAATATTTTTCATCTTAAATCAATCTATTTTTGTGTAATAATTAGGCAAATTAAATACATGCATGGAAGATGTGTATTGTTATAATTTCATTATGTATAGTACATATATAATCAAACTTTAACTTTTCAGTATATAAATTTAAGCAAAGTGTTATAAAAAGATTTTCATTAATAAGTTAAAAAGACTACAGGTCCATATAAGAACATATAATACTTATAGTTATTTTTTATTTGCATTACATTAATATTTTTTCAATGTTTCATATGTCCTATGAATATATATATATATATATATATGTATAGAATAATGGTAATTATCTATAAAATTTCTTAAGAAAATAATTAAGAATAAAATAGGTGAAAACATATTTTTTATATAGATGGTGAATTGAATCTTTAGTGTGGGATTAGATCGACATCAAATAGATAAGAAGATACTAATATCTAACAAAATATTCATTAATCAAGTAATTAATTTTTAATTAAAATAATATTAAATTTTAAAACAAATTAAATTATTAATTTTTTTTACTATAAATTTTTTAAAGTCTTTTTACTATAAATATGCAAGAAGACAAAGTTAAAAACAAAAATATTCTCTCTAAATTTAAAATCACACATATCTCAACTATCTTTTTCAATTTTCAAATACCTTATTATTAGTTTTTTTTTATTCAAAAAACCCATGCCACTTTAACTATTAATAATATTTTCTATGTTTTTTTTTTTTAAGTATTCAATTTTTCTTTAAGATTTATATTGCTTTTGTGATTTTGTTGTTTATTTTACTTAGATGATTTTTTCTTTTGACATTATTTTTATTTAATTTTTTTTGTTTGCAACACATTTCTTAATTGAATTTTTTTAGTCTTTTTTATCAAATCATAATTTATTAAAAGTATGTCAATACTTCTTTTATTTTTAATTGATCATTTAATATTATATTTTTATTTTCTTCTAAAAAATCTGTTATATTTATATTTAATTCTTTTTTATTTTTTTATTCATATCTAATGTCTCTTATTTTTTTCACATTTGTTTTTAGCATTTTGATCCAGATAATAATAATAAAGTTTAATTTTCTTATGACATGTTAATTATATATATTTTTATATTTTATATATGTCATAAAATTTTAAAGACTTAATTAGATATAGTTGTAGGAAAAATATAAATTTTGTAATGTAAATACATATTTAAATAAGTAAAATAATCCATACATTGCATGGTTATGAGCTAGTTTTAAATATATTTTTAGAATTGAATGTATTTGTTTTAAGATTTTAAATTATTTTTTTATTAAATATCATTGAGTGATTCACTGAAAATATATAATGTCTATACACCAATAATATATCAAATATAATCTCCTAAAAATTTTCCATTTTCTAGTAAGCACTTAATATTTGAACAAAGCTTTTTGGAGTTGGATCTAACCATTTTTAAGGTTGACTATAATTTCCCTGAGTCAACATGATTTTCTTTGGAATTCTCATATCTGGTTAACAAATTGACAGGCCCATCCAACACTCTCTGAGCACGAAAGGAAGCGACTCTGCCGTGTCATGGACTGCCAAAAACTCTCCATTGATGCCTGCATGCATGCTGCTCAAAACGAAAGGCTCCCCCTGCGAGTCGTGGTGCAGGTGCTCTTCGCGGAGCAAGTGAAAATTAGCAATGCATTGGCCAACAGCACCCTCAAAGATCCCGCAGAAACTCAATACCATCACTTTATACCGAACCGTAACACATTACTTGAAGGGACACCACAATCATTCCAAGAAGGATGGGCAGCTGCTAAGAAGGATATTAACAGACTCAAGTTTGAGCTGGAAAGCGTGAAGGCAAAATACCTTGAGCTCCAAAACGACATGGAGAACTTGCAACGACAATTTGATAAGATGTCAAAGCAGAAACAGACATCCCCATGGAGCAGTGGATGGAAGAAACTAAGCAAACTCACTAAGATGACAACCTTAGAAAACCATGACGTCGGACCTCAAATCTCAACCACGGCCGATCAGACTAGAAAGGCACCTAGAAGATGGAGAAATTCAATTTCATAAAAGGCGAAAAGGTGCAAGAAAAACTGAAAAAAGAAAAAAAAAAAAAAGGCATATAATTAATCAAAGAAAGAGGTGCCTCACCTCTACATTTCCATGCATCCTGTCTTGCTGTGTTTTTCTCTTCCCTTTTTTTCGTTCATATTCTTCTCACTTTTTTTATCTACAGCTTTTACCCTGAAAAAAAGAGGAAAACAGAAAAGCCAGCATGAAACAAAAGTAAATTTGTCACTCAAAACGTGTTTCTTTCTATGTGTGATTCACCGATTTGCTTTGGAGAGTGTGATGATTCTTCTGTAATTTTCAACTTAGTACCCACTTGTTTTCCAAGTGCACATCACATATTTGCTCTACCTTATCAGATAAAGATAGTGCCAAATCAAACATAGGAAATGATGAAGGAGATAAAAATACAGAGAATCAACTACCAATGAGTTTCACATGCAGAGATAAGGATATCAACTAACAATAATTTTATCATGCATGCAGAGATAATAAAGGATATGATCATGCTCGCTGTATAAATTAGACCAAAAGCAGAATATCACATGGAGAGATGTTCGTGATTAGATAGAAATCAGGCGGAAAACAGTCACCTAAATTTCATACACAGCCAAAAAAAAGCCTACTAATTAATGCATGTGCTAAGTTTTCATGAATTCTGTCAATTTATCTTGGCACCATCATTCTTTTTTTTAACTTGAGACTCATTTGAGCGCTTGGCTTAGAAGTTAAATAAATGGACGAATGGCAGAGAAATAGTAAGAAATCATGGATTTAGGTAAAAGCCACCATTTCTATGTTAACTATATTCTACGTCAATGAAGGTCTTTTTAGCGTTGCTATTGCTGCTGAAGGGTGAAGATGACTTGTCTGGCTTACAGTAGTAGTTAAAGCAACTTAGCATGTGAAGCAACTTGCCATTATTTAAGTCATCTTCACTTTGTTCCAACCTTGTTTCCATCCCATCTTAGTGGCGCCTCAGTACGATCTCAAACTTAATTCCCTGATGCATAACAAATCATCCGGATTAGAGAATTCTAATAAAAACTCATTTGGTTGATAACGTTTTATGTGTTCTAAAGGCCCCAAATTTCAGAATTTTGTCACAAATCCTGTGTCCTTTTGCTTTAATGGTATGTTGTTTGAGTAGCTGATTCATCCTTTTATCTCTCATCTGAATTGAAACATGTGATCATCACATAATTTTGGTCGAAATTACTGATCAGGAACATAAAAAGCAAGATCTGTTATGCTACTGGTGAGTAACCAAATAGAGTGGTTTATAATCAGTTATACTCCATTAAAACCATTCTTATAATAATATCGGTGAGCTTTGAAGGCAGAGAAGCAGTAATTATATCAACCAAGACTAGAACCAACCAGGTTTCAAATTCTATAAATACTTCTTCAAAGATAAAATGGATATATGAGTCAAAATTTGCATGCCCTTGGGTCTCTCTTGCCTTTCTTTTTCGGTTTTGCTTTTCAATTCATGACAAGTAAAACTCCAATCTTGTCAACAATTTTGTTTTTATGCAACCCATTAACCCATGCAATTCTATCAGCAATTAAGTTGTGGGAAAATGTTCTTCCATTGCAAGACATAATAAATTAGAATGACTTTGAAATTAAAAACTTCTAATATAGGATTATTTGCAAGCCCTAATGGGCGGTGGAACCCTGAAACAATAATCTCTTCACACTAGGAAAAGACAGCCCTCCAACAATTAATATAATAGAATCACAATAAAATCTTTCTTTCATTCCTTCGGATCACATACGCATGCAAACATGAATAGATATGACAACAAGAACGACAATGACTAGGCAGAGAAGAGAACAAGAAAACAACAATTATTCGTCTAACTCGAGAAGTTGATAGTGAGAGATCCCACATCATTAATTTACCCAAATTATAAATTTAGTACGTTCTCTACCTACTTTCACTGCAATAGAGACTTATATATTTAATCTTTGCTCCCCTTCAGGTGTTTGAGATTAAATTTTGGACATGTTGGAATAGTTACGAATGCAATGACAAAGAAAAAACCTTCACTCTAATTAAGAAAAAAAAAATCAACATAATTGGGCAGATTTTACCATCCTTGTGGTTTCAAAAGTGGGCATATCTATCTGTCATGAAGTTTCTCAAGAGGTGGACGACAAAAGCTATCTAAACCTACAGTTTAGGCATTAATAAAAGCGATGCATGAACCAAATTCCTCGAAGTCCACTCTTCATGCAAAAAAAGGGTGCCACTGTTAGTTGCAAAGTTACTTCGAACTTAAGTGAGTGATTTTGGGTTAAGATTTTGGAAATCCTGGAATTTAGGTTGTTTTATCACCTTGTACCAGCACAATGTCATATCATTGAATTTCATGGACAAAATGCTATCATTCAACAGTAGTGATGGGAAACAAAATTAAAAATAATGAAGGTTAAATAACCAAAAAAAAAAAAAAGTTCATCAACTATTTCATTTTTTAAATAAATTTTTATATTTTTATTCTTTAATTTATATCCAAATAAATTCTTATTTCAAATAAAATATTGATTTATATTAAGATATTATTTAGGTATAAACGTAAATTGATCTACTTGACAGTTAGGAACCAAGTAATATGAAGCACTTGTAGAAAAGATGAGTCTGGATTATTTAAAAGGAAAACCAGCATAGCCAAAGATAATAATGCTTTTTTTCCTAAAATAGCCGTAGAGAAAAAAGTAAAAAAAAAAAAAAAAGAAAATTTCTTATTTGTTTTTATCTTTGAAGGCTTGTAAAAGTTTTTATTTATTCGTTGATTAGACACCATCATATATTTATTAATAGTGTATAAATTAAATGCATCAAATATAAAAAAAAAAAAAAAAAAAAAAAACACAACTTTTCAATCAAAATTATTAGAAACCAGAAGGTGTAGAATAAAAGCCTTTGGTGTAAATTAATCAGTTGAATTAATTTTTCATGCTCAAAGACAACGACACATTCCATATATCGAGTGCGTTGTAAAAATATTTGCCTAGTTGTCATTCAGCTTGGCAAATTGTCGTTACTCTCTTTCAATTCCACCGCTTGAAAGGCTGGAACCTTCGGCTCCTCTGTCTTGCTTTTTCTTCTTCTACGACTAGGTTCCTGAACCCAGATTCACACTACACCTGCTCACCTCGCCTCACTAGTCACTATAGACGAAGCGGGAATGAAAGAACAAAAACAAAAACATAGATCGCTGAGGTAGATCAGCTCAAGATACGTTCACAATTATTACATAATAGCCATCATTAATGTGTTAATTATCGTTTGTACAGCAAAACATAAATATCCTCTGCTGGCTTCCTCGACCAAACAACCCACTTTGAAGAGCATGAAAAAGACCATGAAAAAGGTTATCTTGATTAGCTTGCTTGAAAGTTGGAGTATGTTGTTTTAGGCACTTTTTTTTTTTTGAAGGGACTAAAACCTTCCGTATTAATCTTTGTATTGCTGTCAATTTTCATTTCCGACAACTATAAGAAATCACAAAAAAATATTGCAAATTCACACATACTTGCTATTGACATGATAGTACACAACACACATTTTATACTTGGAGCTCAAACTCAATCGCTCATGCTGCAATTATTAGTACACATCATCTGCAAATACCAGAAGCAAAGCCAAAAAGTTCACACCCAAGGAAGGACTATGGTAACACACCACAACCAAATACTGTACAAGTACCAGAGTTTTCTCAGCACTCACGTGAAAACAAGCCAAACTTTTACTGCAAGATTTGATCAAAGATGGACCCCAGAAGAAGAAAAAACAGAGGATGCACTGTCCATGCATGTACATCCCAGCACTGGAAACTTTGTCTTCATGCTTGATACTTTAGGGAGAGATAATATCAAGCATGATGTGTTTTCAAGGTGAGAAGAGAGGACAAACCATAAAATCAAGAGGAGAAAAAGGAACAGGGTGGATAGTGGGACCCAAGTTTACCTAACGCGCATGCACTAAATCCATTGGGGCTCTCAACAATTCCGTAAAAGGGGGTCCTCGTTTTACAGCACAGACCACCACTAGCAATCTCCCCATGCGTTCAAAGCCTCGATGACTTTTTTTGCCCCTAATAAATCCCAACGAAAAGCTAAACAGATAATCATTTCTGGTCAACAAACAAAACCCTATTTTTATCCTTCACCTGCTTTAAGCAAAAGAGCTAATAGCATCCCGTTACCTGCATCACTACCTTTATTGGCCCATTATATACAGAATACAGCTCCTTGAGAAAGTAAAAGATGACAAACGGAGGGACCCCACAAAGCAAAAGCCAGTGTAGTGATTTCAATCTCATCAATCATTCAAGCTTAGAATTAGTACTTCTTTCTCATCCTTCTTTCCCACCACTTAGCCAATAAATTACTATAAAGGAGGGAGTGCACCTTAGTAGTGGTGCAATCCTAAAGTCGTGGCTTCGAGCTTTAAAGACTTTAAGTAATCTATAGATTCATCAAGGACCAACAATGGGTTTTTTCCCTTTGCACCAGGTATTATGCTCTCAAGAATTTTTAACGTCAAGCGAATCTTATCCTTCTTTGATTGTTCCTTACGTAAAATGGAATCCATTTCCTCTATTTGATTCTGTCCAATAGCATAGCTTGATTCTGCATCACTATCATACCCATGAGAGCCTTCCAATTTCACTGAACGAGCAGCACCCACCATTATTGATTGCTTATGCCCACCATTCAGCAGTTTTTGCCTTTTGTTTGGACCATCAGAGCTAGCAACTTCCTCGAATATATGATAAACATGGTCTTGACTCTGGTAGTTTCGTTTAATTCCAATAGGAGAGTGATCGGTGCTCATTACTTCATCATCATCATCATCATAATCATCCTCTTCATCAGAGTAAAGTAAGGCATTGAGTTCTTCAGTGTCTTCATGCATCTCACCCTCTTCACCACTCAAATGGTTCTCATCATATTCCTCCTGTAAAGTTGGTGGTGCCAGAGTAAAAGGATTTGTTTTAACTGTTTGCCCTACATGCAAGTCAAGACAAGAAGCTAGTTCTGTATTAGCAGTGGTTGCATGCTGGGATGAAGGGTGAATCGAACCATAAATTAACCTTGTTTGACTCCCTGACTGATCAAAAACTACCAGTCCTTTCTGCAAGGAGCCAGAGACCATATTAGCTGTAGCCCTGCCACTGTGCCCCTTAGCAATCATGAATTGCTGTTCGTTGAGATATGAACCTGGAGAGGGCAATGAAGTTGCGAAACAGGGGTATAACTGCTGAAGCAGCTCATCAGAATGATATTTTTGTTCTGTTTTTAAAACAGAAATATCTGCAGACCGTGGCATTGCAACATTTGCAGGAAGCACATGCATGCCAGGATTTATACCAGGAATTAGAGATGCCGGCATTGACATAAACATGTGAGTGCTGGGATTTAAACATGCAGGCAAGCATTCTGGTTGCCTGGGCTCTAATGATGAGCTCATGCAACTTAATTTGGGCAGTTGCCAAGAAGAATGCTGTGGGGAAAACCAAGAATTGTTGGTCTGAACCATCCAACTAGAACAGCCACCTGCAGATGACAAATGAGAAATTTTTTATCCCAAGAATGAATCAATAAACTAGTAAAACTGAAAACCAAGATGTGGTAACCATACCAGTAGATGGACAATGCTTGATCTTGTATTTACAATTTTTTAACACTTCTTTAACGAACAAACGTTGAAAGAAAAAACTACAAATTCCCGCTAGATAATATACCACAAGTATGGAATCCACAAATTCAGAATCTGTCTACGTAACAGGTTTAAGCAAATGACGAAAGTACTCAGCCTGGAAAACAGCAAGATTGCCAGGAGATCAATTTAAACAACCATTTATAAAAATGATTATTAATACAAAGAATTAATTGGAGCAACAGTTAGCCAGAAGAAAAAGAAATTCAAAGAAACTAAAATTTAACTAACCTGGCAATCCTCCATTGGTTGAAAGCATGCAATAACTCTAACTACAATGGTTGGTTTTCCGGCAATCCCATTTTCATATTTTAATGCTCGAAATCTGGTTTGACCTGCTGCTTGGCACACCATAACTACTTTTTTCTCCCTTAGATTAACCACTATCCTATCAAAATAGGATGAGAACAGAAACAAATCCCCAAATAATAAAGCAGAACAAATCCACCCAGGTACAAGACCAATAACAGATCTAAAATGTACTTCAGAATGATATGAAATCAAGAAACTGGCAGAAGAAGCATGAATTAAGACTAGTATTGAACTTCCAATCTTTCTAACTAATCCTATATTGATCATGAAAAAAGACAAAAAGGTGGGTAGATCCCATGGATGATTGAGCAAAGTACAGCTGGCTTATAAGAAAATTAAGGTAAAATGAAAGAGGTAAATTTTACAAAATAACTTTGCAGTATAAATTCAAGCGCACGACATTGCGGAATACATCAACCAAGACACTCAACCAAGACATGCTGTTTCCGCTCTATGTATCACCAAATTATCAACTGCTGCTATGTTCTTATTTGTACACAACCCAATATTTTCTGCAAAAAGAAAAGGTCTCATAAGAACAGAAGCACGACCACAAGAAATCAAAAAACATAAGGCACACTACAAAACAAGGAAGTGAAAACAGGATAATCCACTTGTTTGAAGAGATATTGCAAGAAAATAAGGAACAAAATTTAAATCTAAAGACTGGTCAATAATGCTAATATGTAAAACAATAATAACAAATTCCACATTTTCTTTCTTAGAACGGAAAAAATTCTTAAATACGAAATCCAATTTCATTTCTCTCCCACAATTTCTCATATGAGTATTAACAATCATAACAGGTTTCGTTTTTTATCTCTCTTAAAAGATATATGCAACAACAAATACTTAATTATGGTAAATGAAAGAAACTTGTAAACCAATCAAATAAATTTAAAGAAAAATCTTATAGTAATATCTGCTGTTTAAAAAAAACAAGGAGAATCAAAACTAAAACATTTCCAATGTTAAACAGAGTTTGTTGTATAAACTATGCACATATAAAATTAAAAAAAAAATTAGTGTAAAATGAAAATCACAATCTCACTTCATTTTCTTTCCCTAGGCCTTCTCAGCAAGCAAATAGACATAAAAAATCCACAAAGAAAGAACAAATAGAAACCCTAAACAGAAGGCTAATAATAAAGTCATAAAGTCACAAAAACCAAACTTAACATGTACAAAAGATGGTGAAATCAAGCCCCAAAAATAAATTGATTAGATAAAACCCAAAGAAGCTTTTTCTCTCAAATCCTCATAACGACTAAACAAATTGTCAGGTAAAGCTACATGGAAGAATAAAACACTTAAAACCCAGAAATAATATAGGAAGCCGAAAACCTTTTTTCTTTCTTACTAAACATGAAGGGAACAAGACAAACCCATCAAGCTATAGGTAAGGAAACAACATAAAACAACATGCAAAAATCATAAAAAAAAAAAAAAGGAAGGGAACTTGGATATAACAAACTTACAGAGGAAAACTACGGTTGCTATGGTGGGATCCAAGGTACCCAAGAGATAAGCTGAAGACAACAGTTAAACTCAAAAGAGACAACGGATATGTGTGTGCGCGTCTAAAGAACTGACTGAAATAAGATAGACTGAGAATATATAGACAAATTGGATACCCATTTTACCCTTTCTTCGTGCAATTATTGTTTAGTGTTTCGAACAGTAGTTGACCCATGTTCGTGGTTAAAGTAACCTTTCTGTGTAAATCTTTAGTTACCGTTGATATCTTTCTTTTGGGTTGGCCGAACATTGTTAATCTCATAAGCCATAAGAATAGAGTAGACTGATTCCATTACGACAAGAACGGGGCCGTATTTGGACCAGGCCCACTTAACTGACCCATATATGTTTTCTTATCTCAGGAATTAGCACATCGATATGCTAAAAAGAATTGCATGCTCATTCAATCATAAATTTATCAGAAATAAATTTAGTTTGTTTTGTTCTTCCCATTATTTTTAAGAAAAAACATTTAACAAGTTTAAGATTTAAATCTAAGTACGTCGTTATCACTCATATGATGTCAATTTATGTTCAGAAAAGATGGGGAAAATTTTTTTTATTTGTAAGGATATTGTTCACTTTTCATTAAAATAGCGGGGGTTGAATCAGAAAGACGATGAATTCTGGGAGAGAAAATAAAGGAGAAAACAAGGGAGAAAACGGAGTTTTAAAAAATAAAAATCTTAGAAATTTGAGTTAATGATGAGTGTCATTGTGATTTGAGTGATGAATCTGGTTTTGGACTGTGAGACTGCAAACCAACTAGCAATTCTCAATGACATTTATGTTTGTAAATGGAATTTTAAGTAATACTGTAATACTCTCTCTCTTCTTTTGTAAAACTCAAATCATGAACATTTCTATATTTAATGTATTGATGATAATAATAGGAAGATGAATCACAGGGACAAAAACATGTGCCATTCACTCATTAACAATCTAATTCACTCATTACCAATCTAATCAGGTGATTGCCAAATTCAAAGGCACCCAAGGTTTTTTTTTTTTTTCCTTTTTCACAACTTCTAACCAGCAATGAGTATTGATCCATGATCCAAAAAAGCATATGAAAAGTGATGCTTGGTGGGACAATTTAGAAATTGTGCAGGACTCAATCAAGCACTTGCTCTCTCTAGCTTTTTTGCACACCATAAACAATCATAATTCTAATTTTAATTATTATAATCCTCATGTATAAAAACCCAAACCTAAAAAGAAAAAAAAAAGGATTATAAAATAAATAATTCAAAAAGGAGAGATTTATCCACTGAATAATTTATTTATTATTTAAGTATTAAATTATGAATGATAAACTTCAAAAAAAAAAAATTATGAGTGATAAAGCCCATGTTGTTTGTCTTATTGCTTAGATTGGAGGGAACAAGCATTGCACACAATGCTTATATCTATATATTCATCCTATTATAAGGTCTGCCCTTTTTGAGGCAATAGAAAATGCTCCAAATTTTTCATTGAGAAAGAATGCTGGAAATAAGGGATGATTCCTCTTGCTTTTGTGCTAATATTAAAGCAACCAAGAGTTCATCAATGGCTTCAATAATTTCTATTTTAATTGAATTGTTGAAACATTGAATCAATCACTTGGTAATTCAATGGTTGTGCTTTTATAAAAGTAGCCATATTGGTAACAAAGCTTTCTCTTCTGGAAGGGGCTGAATAAAGCAACAAAGATACATCAAAATTAAATTTTTATTTTTTTATAAACAAGATTTACGAAAATAAGAGAAGAGATTACAAATGTTGTATTTTAAATTTAATATTTATTAAACATTATTTTTTAAAAATAATTATATAAATCAATTGAATTTTAATTTCGACTTCATTATAATTGAAATTTTGGTAGCAATTCTTATGCTATGATATGCACATATACTTTTATATAATTTAAGAGATTAAAATGGAAATATACATAGCTTTTGGGGGTGCGGTTGTTAGTGCCAGCGCTAATTGTGGCAGTGATATGGAGGCATGTTTGGTTCCATGCCCCTTATTCCAACATGTACAGTGATAACAAAGTTTGATTGACACCGTAGTTACTAATTTTAATCACACTGTAAATTAATTAATTACATGGTAGAAATTAAGCTGTAAATTGTAATATAAAATTCAACACAAGTAAAATATGCATACGAATGAAATCGATGATGGAAATCATATAAGAAATCTGTTAAGATATTTTAAAGCATATTTAAATTACATGACCTTTACAATGATCAAGTTTTACTAGGTCGTGAGGTGAGAAAGAAAATTTTATTAATTTAATGATTAAATTTTATAATTATTTTTTATTTTGTAGCTTAATTATTAAATTGATAAATTTTTTGTTTTTACCTTTTTTTTCTTTCATCCTTCATATGAAGTAAAGTCTAAATGCTAGATGTATTGTAAACCCTTGAAGCTTGCCTTCCTCGTATATAGGCAAAGGAAAATCATAAAAAAAAAAAGAAAGTTTTATCATGGTAATATTCGATATGCCCCATTGGTATTATGGTAACTCATCACTCTCATCCCTTGAACGGAAAATATATACATTTATCGTTGAATTAAATATGCAAACTCAAACAATCATGATTATAAATACCTTGAGGCAAATTCATAAAAAAAAAAAAAAAATTACCTAGAGGCAAAATCAATGATTGCCCAAAATTCCTTGCTTCAAAATTTTCTTGTCACCAAAAAATCAGATTTTTCATTTCATCATTTAGTAATTTCAGATACACTGGCCTTGTATGATAAATGTTTGCCTTAAAGAATTATATAAAAAAAAAATGATACAATATTGATTTCAATTTCAAAATCTAGGCTGTGTATGATAAATTTGGAAATTTGAGTTTGTTCTTCATCGTTCCAAGTCAAAAATCTTTGAGTAGCTTCCTGACTTGCTCCAATGTGACAAAAAGCACAACAGTGAAGGGTCCCTGCCTTGAAATTGTAGGAATGAAGCCTTTATACAAGGCCATAGGCCCCTCTGCCCTCACTGTCTTTAAAGCGCAATCCAAAGCACCTGAGTAAGGCGGCACCGCCCCAGGTGCCACCTTCATATTCATCACCCTTGTTTTGATCACGTCAATGGGGTTAGAAGCCACAGCCGCCACGAATCCCGCCGCGAAGCTGGCGGTCACGTGGGTTCCAATCCCATCACTCATCACGCCCTTCTCTAGTATCATCTCCTTGATCTGATCGTAGGTTGCAAGCTGTGATGCGGTGACGATCATTGCACGGTTCACTGTAAGAGCCGAGCCACGCCACAGGCTACCAACCCCTTCTTGTTTCGTCATTTGACCTAATGCATCAATTACGCTCCTATAGTTGCGTCTCTGGTCAATAGGAAGACGCCCATCAGCTTGCATACGAACCATTGCTACGTCAGCTGGGTTGCCAACGGCTGCACCAACGCCCCCGGCAATAAGGCCAGCCACTATCTTGCTCGTAAGTGGCAAATTCCCAGTTTCTTTGTCAGTCCATTTATTTTTAAGAATATCATAAAGTCCCATACGAGTGGTGGAATATAAGGTTTGGCGGAGTATGGTGGCGGAGACGCCGGAGAAAAGGGCGGCTACGCCTTCTGATTGGATGATACGGACACCGATAGAGATGGGACCAACACGAGGCCGTGAAACGACTTGTGAGATTGAAACATTTGCAACGGCGCCGGAGTTCATGGCGAGTGCTGGACGATAAACTTGAAATGAGGGATTAGGGACATGGGATTCACCTTGAAGTTGCATCCGGACCTTGATCAGGTCAAGAGGGTGAGTGGAAGCGCCGGCAACGATTGATGCGATGCCTCCTTCGATAAAACCTTTCAAACCCATGTTTCTGTTTTTCTCAAAGCTCTTTCTCGGACAAAAAATTTGTGTATGAGGCTCTCAGAAAAGAGAAGCTATTACAGTATGAGAGATGAAAAGTTGAATGAGGATGTGTCTGAAAAAAGTGAAGGGCAAATAGATTTATATGCAGTTGAGAGATGCA
Source organism: Durio zibethinus (assembly GCF_002303985.1). The sequence goes on along the minus strand of NW_019167915.1, from coordinate 6,028,436 downwards.
GAAGACAAAAGAAGGAACTATGATGGAAACCTTCTTTGAATTATTGAATGTTAACGCGGTCATCTCACCATCTTGACTCTTCCTGCGCTGTATCCACCATCCAAAGGGCAGGGTTTGCGACCAGCCGTGTCACCTTGACTTTGACGAGTCCTTTCGCTCTTTTTGTTCAACAAGAGTAGCTACGAACGTAATAATGGCCAAGTCACCGGCTACACTTTGACCATTAGAGACATCCTTAGAATATCAATGATCTTATTATTGCAGCATGGTTTGACACTGTCCAGGTCAAGTGGGTAAGTAGGACTACTTCTTTGCAGTTCCTAATAAAGGAGTCTCAAAAATCAAAAAATAAATTGGGATTGTATATTAATGTCCTTGTTGGAAGAGATCAACTCTGCCACTGCCTGGCAGCGCTCATTTTTAGATTACTGTCATTGATAGAAGTTAGAACCCAGCTATACCAGTCGTATGACTGTTTATTCTCTCATGGTAACAGTGAGTTTGGATTAAGGGAAGAAAAAAGAAAAAAAATAAAGTAAAAAAATATAAAGGAAATAATTTTATTTTTGTTTGAATAAATTTTTAATTTAAAAAAAATGAAAGAAATAGAAATCAAATTATTTTTTATTTTTTTTATAAATTCAATTTTTTTAATATTTTAATTTTAAAAAAAATTAGGGAAAGACAAGTTGAAATTTTTTTTAATAAAAAGATTATTATGTTTATCTTTTTATTAATACTAAAAATCTAATAAAAAAATTTAAGTAGATTACAATCATCCTATAATTTTTTTAAAATCATCTTTTATTTTAAGTAAATTTCACATATCTTTTCCAATATAAAATTTTTTATAATTTTTTAGTAATTTAATTTTAATAAATAGTTAAATATGAATATATATTTTTTTTGAATTTATAAGATATCAAACTAACTCAAAATCCATAAATATATATTTGTAAAATATTTTTTTATTTCACTTAATTAAAAACTATTAATATAGTAACAATTATGAAACCAAATAAGATATCAAATATATTATAATATAAGAGTGCTCTAAAATCATAAATAATAAAATATTATAATTAAAAAAATTATTATAATAATATTTTTTTCTTTTTATCCAAATTGTTAAATTTTTTTTATTAATTTTAATTATTTAAACAAAAATTACATGTATCTTTTTTTTTAAAAAAAAAACTTTTTTTTTCTTTTCTTTTTCTTTATTAACATTTATCCAAATGTTGCTATTGCATCTACATGCGCAAGGACTTCCTTGCTCCCAACTTTACCGTAACCTATGGAAATTATGGGGCTCTAAATCATTGCTTTTAACTAATATTATAGAGATCATCTAAGACAAAGCTTGTTTGCATGTCGGTATTTCAAGATGATATTAATTGGCATTGCTTTAATTATTGTAACGAACGTTATAACAAAATTCCACTAACAATCTGGGCCAACAAGCACAAAAATAAAATCTGAGCTGGGCGGATACAAATCAACAAATAAAAAGCTAGTACAGGTACAGGCAGAAACCGCAGTGGAGTTTAACCTTATATTATTATAGAAAGTAAATAAAAAGTCGCCACTGAATAACTCTTTCATACATAAATTTGATGCTCTTACAGATATTAATATTCATGCATGCTATATCCATATATATGTTCATGGAAGGTACGTTATTCAGGGTACATATTCTCTGACAGTCACCAGCTGCCAAGCACTCACTGCAAGCTTAGGACTTCAATCTCAAAATCAAGAACTGAGTGAGGCTGTATTCCCCATGCTGGAAATCCATTAGCACCATAAGCATAGTCTGGAGAGCACTGCAAACATCAAAAAGACCCATCAGAAGCAGTATGAAAGCATGCAGGGATCAACTAAAATGATATTCTCCTATGGGTACCAAGGGAGAAGATACAAAGCATAGATGAAACACCAGTTGAAATAACTGGGGGTGAATAAAAAACCTCTTCTCTGAAAAAGGAACAAATATTTCTAATTCCAATAAAGCATTGATTTCTTGAATGTTATGAAAAACTCCCAAAATGCCAATGCATTTCCAACAAATCCAACATACATATCAGAAATTCAAGATGTCATAACTGAGGTATCAAAATACATACAGAGACAGGCACACAAATTCTTTTCTTTTAAGAAAAAGAAAAGGAGAAAACCACAAAATTTTGTGACTTGTGAGTCATCAACCTTGCACCCAGAGGTTCAATAACTACCTTTATGATAACAATCATCATTCATGCCATTAATCTAAACACTTCAACTTTTAAGTTTCAAATATGTAATTGCAGTACAACCAAGTACACTAAAAATAAATTTAGGATTCAATAAAAAAAGTACCCGAAGACGAGCAACTTCTCCCACTTGCATTCCCATCACACCTTCATCCCATCCTGCAAAATGGTTGAACAGAACAAGTTAGTTCTCCTAAATGAGGTGTTATGTACCGCATGATAACGAGCAGAGAGTATATAAACGCGGAAAGAAAAAAGAGAGATGCTATGCTATCATAGCAATCACCTCAAGAAGTAACGCACATAATCTAATTTTCAAAAAACATCAATTTTTCTTTTATTTTTTTGGTCCTTTTTCAATCAACAATTAGTTCAAACTACATGGCATACTACGGTCCTATCCCGTTAGATAACAATTGCCTTTACACAATTTCAACCGGAGAGCACCTTTTCTGAGATAAAATGGGTTTACCACCAGCCTATAAATTACAGTGATTTATAGATCATCAGGACTTAGGTTATGGTCTGAAATTACATGATTACCACAAATTGACCTTTCTTAACCAAGTTGCATGACTCTCTCAGATAAAGTTTAGAGAGCAGAAAAGGTGCAAGGTCACTAATCTAATAAGTATACATCTTAATGGGTAGAAAACCTTGAAACTTCCTCAATTCCAAAGGTCAATGGCTTCAATGTTCAACAAGAAAGAATGCACTTGGATCTATCGGAACTAAAGAGATAAGCATATTCTATACAACATTGCACTTCCTCTTAACTAAACTGCATTATATTCCAATAGGGAACAACAAAGCCTTGTGGAAACAAAAATAGAATTCAGCTATATATATCAGGTGAAAAGCAGTCAAACAACCTTAGGGGTGTTATACAAGACAATTGAGAAAATGTCATGATCCACACCAACTTATGAGGCATTGCCCGCTTCAGCTAATTGGATCTCGTGGTTTTGCCCCCATAAAAGACGTCTCACAAGTTGAAAATAGTGTGAATACTTATATGCTAAAACCGACTTTAGTACACAACCGATGTGAGATTCATAACTCTTCTCAAGGACCATGACATCCTTCCCACTCCAACGAGAGCCCACCGTTCTCGATGGTACATTGCTAATATCCAAAGCCGGCTCTAATACCAAATGTAATACCCTGATTAAATAAATATATAAAAAGTTTTATTATAAAGTCTTAAGAATTGAAGGGACCATTATGAGAACAATCTCAAATGCCAAGGAAAATTTTAATAAAAAGCAAAACATGCAAGGATCAAGGGTTAATAACCCATTTTTATTTAGGGTAGATGATATTAAGCATGGACAAAATGAAGAGATTGGGAACAACTCATTCTCTTCATTTCTTATCGTACAAAACTTGGGTTAGCCGATGGAAGATCAAAGTTTGACATCTGCATTGAGATTAGTCTCTTAAAGGTGAATAAAGAGCCTCTATTAATTTGAAGAAAACATCTTATTAAATGCTAAAATTTTTAGGATTTAACTTATGAAAAAAATTCTAAGAAATTATGAAATCTCTTATGATTCTTTATAATCTATTGAAGAAAGATTAAATATCATTTTATTCTTCAATTAAGGGCCAAGAAGGTTTATTGATTTAATTTTAAAGGCTCAAGGAAGATTCAAGGTGCTATTGATTGAAGGAAAAATCAATTTTGTGATATCAAACAAATCCTACACATTCGTGGCTTTGTTTTAAAATCTATATTAGTCCATAGATTTTCAATAATTGGGTTATATATGGTTGAAAAAAGGTTATACATGGTTGAAAAAATATGTGAGTCTACTTTCCAACGAAACATGTGGTACTGATTCTGAGTCTCTTGCGAAAAAATATCTAATTTTTATTAAAAGATATACATACTGTCTGAAAACAACCTGAATTGTGAAAATTATTGCAATTAATCTACAAGGAATTAACGTGTAAGCCATAAATGATTAGAAAGCTTATCGAGTCTAGTTTCTAGCATACTAAAAAGATCTTAATTTTCGAGTTGTATAGTTTGAAATAAGATCGTTTTAGTGAAATGAGTGTAAGTTGCTAGCATTAGTTAGTTAACTCTTGTATAATTTAGTTGTTTTAGTATAAATTGTCTCAAAAAGGGTTGATAATTTCCGATATGTTAAAATGACCTTGAATAGGTTGATAATTATTTTAGAGGAAAAAGTTAAGTGGTGGAATCAGAGATATGTAAGTATAATCTCACACACTTTACTTTTTTTCAAACCTATGTATATATGTATGCTTATTTTTGAACCTATGCATATATTTATGTTTGTTTTTTAACCTATGTATATATTTATGTTTGTTTTTGAACCTATGTATATATTTATATTTGTTTTCGAACCTATGTATATACGTTTGCTTCTAAATGAGTGAAGGTTTTATTTCTTTATTTTTGATATATAAAAATAGGATCAAGCATATGATTATTTTGCAATTTGTCATATAAATGATGGATCATGCTTATGAATGAAATGAGAAATTGATTTATGCTTAAAGAACGATTTTATCATAACTAGGGATATAAATGATACATTAGTACTCGCAAGCTACTCGGATTCGATTCGAAAAAAACTCGAATTCGATTCGATTATTGTCGAGTCGAGCTCGAGCTCGAGTAGCTCGACTTATCGATCGAGCCGAATTCGAGTATTCTTATATCTGACTCGAGTAGCTCGCGAGCCTAATCAAGCTTTTATATTTAAATATATTTTTATTATTTTAATTAATAAAATATTTCGAGTCCGAGTTCAAGTTTGAGTTCGAATTCGAGCATGAATAATCGAACTCTTGTCGAATATACGAATCGAGCTTATTTTTACATATTAATCGAGCTTAATCGAGTGAGCTCGAGTAGCTCGAATTCGATCACGAATCGAGCTCGAGCTTGAAAAATAAAACTTGATCGAGCCGAGTATCGAGCCCTGAGTTGTGAGTCGAGCTCGAGCTCGAGCTTCTCACTATTCGGCTCGGCTCGGCTCGTTTACACCCCTAATCATAACTACAAATACTAGGAAGTGGGATCATCAACACTAGAACTAATTCTACGACCCTGGCTAATAGGATACAGTAGCTAGTATAACCATGATCATACAACCCTAGCTAATGGGTTATAATAGTTAGCATATGGGCTTTGCTGATGGGTTATAATAGTTAGTAATGATCATGAGGATAAAATTGTTGATACAACCATTGTCACGGATTATGATATGACCATAGCTAAAGGATGAACTAATGATAATGATGATTTATGATGATGAATTTATGATTTTGAACATTGATCCATGATTTGTATAAAGCACGTACTTGACCATTATTTATGATTTATAATTGATGAAATGATATTTTTTGTAATGATATCAAACTTTTGAATGCTTACTTAAATGTTTTGGAAGCATAATTTGAATGATATTTCTAAATGATCTACATGTATGTATGAAAACGATACTTGATCCAATAACGTGTATGAGATTCTAATTACCTTCTTTCAATTCAACTACTTAGCTTTTCTCCCAAAATAATTAACAACATATTCAAGGTCATTTCAACATATCAGATGTTAATCAACTCTTTAAAAGGTAATTTATACTAAAACAACTAAATTATACAAGAATTGACTCAACTAACAAATGCTAGTAGCTTGCACTCATTTCATTAAAACAATCATACCTCAAGCTGTACAACTTGGAATTCAGATTTTTTTAGCACATTAAAAACTTTCTAACCATATATGGCTCACACTTTAATTCCTTGTAAATTAATTGCAATAATTTTCGCAATTCATGTCATATGCTGTGCTAGACAGCATATATACCCTCTAATAAAAATTAGATATTTTTTCATAGGAGATGAAATTCAATTCCACTTGTTTCTTTGAAAAATAGACTCACATATCTTTCTAACTATGTGTAACCCAATCAATGAAAATCTATAGACTAAGATAGATTTTAAAACAAAGTCACAAGTGTATAAGGTTTGTTATTACAAAATTGATTTTTCCTTCCATTGATAGAAACTTGAATCTTCCTTGAACCTTTAAAATTCAATCTTAATTGAAGAATGAAATGATATTTAATCTTTCCCCAACAGATTATAGAGAATCATAAGAGATTTCATAATTTCATATATTTACTCCCATAAGTTAAACCCTAAAAATTTTAGCATTTAACAAGATATTTTCTTCACATTAATAGACGCTCTTTTCTCACATTTAAGAGACTAATCTCAATGCAGACTTTGATTTTTAATCGTCAATTTTGATCTTCCAGCATTTTGTATGACAAGAGAAAAAATGAAAAGAATGAGTTGTCCCCTGTTTCTCCTTTGTGTTGGTGCTTAATATTATCTATGCTAAATAATATTGGGTTATTTAACCCTTGATTCATTGCATGTTTCTCCTTTTTATTAAAATAATCCTTTGCATATGAGATTATTCTCAATGGTCCCTTAAATTCTTAAGACTTTATAATAAAGTCTTTCATATATTAATTTAATCAGGATATTAAAAAAAAAAGTTTTACTAGAACACAAACAAAAAATGTAAAATTTTGGTGTGTCAAACTGTCCCACCCACCTCAAAACCAATACATTCACATTCATAAATCAAAATATACGCAAAAAAATAAAAATAAAAAAAGCAGTCAATGAAATGACAAGAAATAAGCTTTCAACTTTAGGAAAAAAAAAAACATCAAAACTTGTGGCATATATGCATGCAATTCAGTAAGATAGAGACCAATTACCTTTTATAACAGAACCCTTGCCAATTTGGAAAGAGAAAGGCTCCTGTCCTTTATCCTTAGTGCTAAAAATGACACAAACAGAGAAATAATTAATATAACTCAATGGTAATAGAGTTGTATAAGAAAACCCAATTTGTCACTCTGGTTGAAAACACCACTCACCTCCAGAACTTCTCAGACAGATCCCCATTTTTACCTGTACCAAGAATAAAAATACAATTGACACCAGCAAACAAAGAAACAAAAAATAGCATCAAAGAGCAAGCAAATTTTTAATCAAATTTGCACTTTTAGAGAAAACCCTTTGATTAAAGAAGAAAATATTGATGACTGAGAAATCCGAAACAGGTTTTTTTTTCAGCCACAGCGAAAAGTAAGAAATATAAAGGAGCAATAAAGAGAGTGGAGAAAGAGAAATAGTAACCGTAGCCGGTGCAGTGAACCGTGACGGTCTGACCAGGGGTGGGTTTGGGACCTGTTCCAGGCCTGATGACTTGCTTCTCCACTCCCATTTTCAGCTTTGATGATCAACGTTAGGGTTTCGTTTCTGTTGTCGGTGGCTTTATCTACTTATGCTTTTGCTGTAAAAAATGTCAATAAATATAGTCGAGATTCGAGAAGCCCGTAGGCCGTAGCCTAAAGCAGATTGGTGAACCGGTTACTAGTAGTTGAGGTGTTCATGCATCCCAGTCGAATCGGCCCAAGCCCGATTAATGGGATGAGCAATTTTCGATAGAAAGTAAATTAATGAAATTAAGAAAAATTAATCAAAGAAATTTGACTATTCGATTAAGAAGTGAGGTGGATCAAAATTTTGGTTTTTAAAATATTTAATCAACAAAATTAACTGATCTAGTATATGAATTATTATAGGCAAATAATCCATAATTGTTCAAGGTTGAAGCCCATTATGTACAAGTACAGTAGCCCTATACACACTAATCCAGGTCTAATTGCCTTTTAAAAATTCTTGTCCAAAATTTGACGAAAGAGGTTAAAATTTTGAAAATATATATTAAAATATGAATTATTTAAGATTTTAAAATTAAAATTAAATAAAAATAACTACTTAATAGTAAAAAGTTCCGAGCCTAGTTAGAAAATCTTGCCCATGGAGAGAACAAACTAATAACCAGCACGTCCTTTTTACACATTGTTGGTAAACATTTACCGTTTCAAACTTGCTGATCAGTTTAAAGTTTCTATTCGAAGATAACTGATGTGTGGTAGCTCAGTAGTAACAGATGATCGGCATGCCCTGAAATTCAAAATGAAAGAAACAAGTAGTGAAACAAAAGGTAAAAACAGGAGGAATCAATGTTTTGGTCAATAGTTAGTCAGACATGGGGTTCCATTCCAGCTGCCAACATTAATTCACTGATTCAACAGTTTATCAAAGTTTTAGTGATTCAACTTAATTCGGATTGCTCAGTTATAGCGTCAGGAGTGATCTGCTGGTGACGTATATCAGCTAAGTTAATCTATCTCATTTTCTCATGAAACCATAATCAAGCAATGGACAAAGACCCAAACTGAAAATAATAGATCAGAAAGTTCGATTTGTTGAAGCAATGTTGTGCAAAAACGAATTGTCCTCTACATTGATGTCTGGAGACCACATTACTGCCATTCATCACCGATCATCATCATGGGTAGATGATCCTAATCATGGTATTGACGAGAACTGGGACATGTCGACAGCGACAGAAAACCATAATTTGCAACATATTAATGGAAAAGTAAATGTGGCAGTTGCCCTGAACATTCCAAAAAAGTTTGTCACACCGTTGAATCTAAGTAACTAGCTAGGTTAACCTCAATCTACAAGCAGTAAAACCAATATTTCAAGCTATTAAAAACTGTAGTAAATGAGGAAAGTAGTACTACGCCTCCTTGATTCAACTAAACTTTTGTTGAAGAATTACTGGCCATTCATGGAAGTAAATTCACCAAACCCAGAGGCCAACTTCTATCATTTAACTCGGTATTTAACATTTTCTGGCACTATAAAAACCCAATCCGGGTCCTTATGTGTTCACTTCAAAGCCATCTTCGTTTCATTTCTTTAATATCTATATATAATATATCTAAGTCAGTCTGCTTAATATTTGGAGTCCAGTGATGGCCAATTCCAATCTCCTTGTTTTAGCTTTCTTTATCGTACTGTCATTTTCAGGCATGGATGTAGCTCAAGGGGCGGCTCGCCGTCTTATGCAGACAACCCCAATATTTCCAAACCTGCCTCCGTTTCGTGGCTTCTCATTTCCTCCTTTCAACGGACCCTACCCGGAGTACAGGTTGCCTCCATTTCCAGCAATTTCAAATGTCCCTCCCGCCACTGGCTTACCCTCGTTCCCCTTCTTCCCTACTCCACCAACATTGCCCAACACCACCCCTTAATAAATTACCATCTATAAGCACTGATTTAAAACTATTACTACTGATGTGTGCAATTTCTATATAATTAGTACTAATTAAATAAAGGTTAAAGTGTGTGTAGGGTTGGTCTGATCACTCATCCGAGTCGTTTTGCTTTTTCTGATATCTCTGCTGGAAGCTTTGGCGGCTCTTTGTTTGCTTTGGATCATATAATCAGACCACTGTATCTGTCTAGTTGATTAATGCTCTTAGCAATTAATGTAAAACATGGCCTTCCTTCCACTCTCTTTGTAATTTTATATATTTATATGGGAATGAGAATCTAAATCCTATTATGTTTTTATTTTTATATTTGGATCTTTTCTTTCTATTAATTAATTGTTAATGTTATTATTTCACTTTTTTAAAGGCTACAGCCGCTTTCCTAACTAAACATATTAAAAAAGCATTTAGACGAGCGAACATGCAATCAAATCCTGTTTATCTTTTATTATTATTATTATTATTATTATTATTAGACTGATATTTTTTATTAAAAATTCATGTTTACCCAAAAGCAATATTCCAATCAATAATAGTACTCTCTTTGTCTCATTTATTTTAATTTTTTGAATGTTTCAAAATTATATTATTTTTTTAATATATAAAACTTTTATTTTTTATATTAAAAATTATGAAATTTTAATTTATAAAAAAAATAATTTTAATATGAAATATATTAAAAGTAAAAAAAAAATTTTGTTAAACTTCTTACAAATCAATACTAACCAAATAAATTGGGATGAAAGGAATAATAGAATACTTCTTCTCTTCTGGTTAACTCAAATTTCATTCATTCATTTTGGGCACAAGAAGTAACTCGCACGATTGCTTTGTGTGCTGTATTTAGGAAGTGGTGAAGTTTAGGTAACCAAACGAGACAATCAAGTAGATATAAAAAGGAAGATCGAAGATTATGTTTTTGTTTCAATATATAAAAGACAAAAAAAAAAAAAAAAAAAAAACAGGGTTAGAATTAATGGTTTATTTTGCCTTGGATCTATCAATCAATTATGGCAAATTTAACATAATAAAAAAATTTAAATTTAATTCAATTAATTTATATAAATATTTTTAAAAAATAATATATTATAGATATTCCTTTTGAAAAAAAAAACGAAATTGACAATTTACATTTTAGGTCAAAGCAATACTAAATTGATGCCACTGCTAAATATTGTATCCTAGTTTTCTGCCCGCAAAATTAGGTGGATCATTAACCTATTTTGGCCAAATTTATAAATCCAATCTTTTAAAAAAAAAATTTTTTTTTATAAACTTCGTTTATGCACGCAGTGAATTTCAAAATTTTCTTACTCACTTTTATATAATAAAACTATATTTATGACAAACAATTTTACCCAGTGAAATTTGATGTATTTGACGCTGGCTGATCTGTCCCTTTGTCCATATCGGTCCAATAATTTAAAGCCTCACGTCCAAAGCATCAAATCTGATAACATTATCTTATATTTTAGTAGGGAGACAAATTTGCTTCACCAATTTATGTGGGTCAAGATAAAAAGGCAGCTTTAGTACAAAAATGAGGCCGCACCGACAGAAGAAACTTCACTTTACTGGACGCTTGCATCACGGGCTTAAAAGTGTGCAGGCTGTGACAGTGACACATGTCAACAGTTACCATTACTGTAAGTTTCTCCTGTCATTTACCTTTGCCTCTTCCATTGAGTTTTCGGCCGATCTAATAATTTATATTAGAATGTTACCCCTGCTTCTCATGGGCATTTTTTTTTTTATAAAAAATAATTTAAAAAATTTTATCTTTTTTAATTTTTAAAATTTTTAGATAAAAAAAATAGAGTTTGAAAATTTTATGTTTAGAGTTTTTTATATAGTTGTTATTGTTAATTTTTTTGTAATTTATTAAAAAATCTTAAATATAATATTTTTAGGTTTTTAATTATATATTTTTTGTTTTTAAAAGACATTTTTTAAAATATTTAAATATTTTGATCTGATAAATTTTAAAGAATTTTTATTATTTTTTGTGAGATCTTTTAGTTGATTTTAATGTAGGTTATTTTTTCAATTAATTCTTTTCAATAAAAAATGCATGATTATTTACATAAGTAAGACTCAAATATGTTTTTTTATTATGAAATTAGTTATTATTTTTTTAATTTTATTATATATAAAATTATGTATATAGATTGTAATGGAATGTTTGAATAAAAATTGAAAAGAAAAAAAAAGTCTTTGGATTCAATATAGAAAATAGAGATTAATAATGTTGATTTGAACCTTTCATTATCATTCACATGCATAATGGATTATAATTAATTGTTTTTTGGGCTTTGAATTTTTTGTTGAAAATGTTATATTATTGAGTTCTTATTGATATATTTATAAACATAGGCATGAAGTTTCCATAAATCCATTCCTCCTATTTATTTCCTCTATTTTCGAACATTTTTAGGTTTCTTACATGATACAATCTTTACATCATAAATTATAATATATATTTTGGAAGTTAGTAAATAAAAAAAAATTGTCCAATCAAGTTAAATTGAATATGTGCATCTATTAATTTTGGATATAAGATCCCATAACTATTTTCAAATCTAAACGTAAATTTCTTTTTTATTTTTGTTTCAAATTGATTTTTTAATGATTTTATTATTATTTGTAGGCATTAACTATCTATAAAATCTTACAAAAATACAAAATTTTAATTTAATAACTACAACATGTTACATCCTATACGGTACGTGTATGTTTTGTTAAAACAAAATGTATGATTGTATCTATTTTTGCATAAATTAATTATATTATACTATTTGATATAATTAAATTTTAATCATTTGTTCATTGTAAATCAATTATAATTTTTTTTTCATTTAGTTTTATTTTATAATAATTATTCAAAAAATAAATAATAAAATACACCAATAAAAGGGAAAACTTAAGTGATCAGGATTTAAAAAAAATAAATAAAAGCAATGCGCATTTACCTGTTGGCCAATTTGCAAATTGAGGTCTCTAAATTGAGACCAAGGAATGGTGGGGAAGCTCCGTTATAAACAACCATAAAACATTATAAAAAAAAAAAAGAAAAAGAAAAAAAACAGCTGGCATCTTTGGAATTCCTCAAGATTCTTTTTACATGGGGTATATAGATACTCCTACGGTATAGTGAAAAAGACCAGCGATTGGAAAAAGGAAAAGATAAAGACGAGGGAAGACATGTGATAAATATACCAAATGATACTTTAAATCTCATAAAGAAATAATAATAGATGAATACTTAAATCTTAAAACGCTGCATCTTTATTCTCATTAAAAAAAAAAAAAAAAAAACTTTGACAATGAAACATCAATGTCAGGATAAGATATGATAACACCAAAGCCATCAGCATCAAAGCAGACTACCACTAAGCCATAAAATGCTTTTATTTGCAGAAATCACATGTCGACTCCCCCAGATGGACTCTAAACATTAAAAGCACAGACACATTAATAGGACACACAACAACGGAACTGATGTAGATTGTATAGCATGTGTATGCCTTAATTCTCATTCCCACCATTGATGTACTGCAACTCCCTCATCCCTCAGCCTTCCATACAAAGATAAGCATTCCCAATAAGCCCTCTTGCTCTTGCTCTTCTTCTTTTTCTTTTTCTTCTTCGCTCCATCTTGCCATTGGTTGTTGCACACCAAAAACAGTTCATCAACCAAGCCGATTGCCCTCCTTTCTATCATCTCTTCCACCAGTTCTGCTTCTGCCTTCATCACAACATACTCTTCTTCTCTTGCATTTTTCATCAGCCAATCCGAAACATCAATCCGAGGAGTCACTCTTCTTGCCTTCCCTCCAGACAATCCGCTTTCCAAACTGTAAACCTCAAATTCTTGATTCCTCTTTGGATAGTTTTTGTTAAACCATTTCATTACAACATTCTTATCCTCAGCAGACCCCACATCAATGAAAACTCTACGGGGGTAGTGCTCAAGAGAATCCCCTAAAAGATCAGGAAGAAAATTGATTTTCTTCAAGTACGCGTGTGACTTAGCCAAGGCTCTTCTTGGTGGCTCAAACAAAACATCTTCTAAACCTCTCAATGCCGCTTTCTTAGCCTCCAATGTCAGCTGACAAAGCCTTCGCTTTGCTGACGAATCCAACAAATGGTTGTCTGAACCAAGTTTCTTCATTGCCACAATGGTTGAACTATATTTCTTAAGAAACACAATTCTGTAATCTGACTGCCTTTGATAACCGCTTGAGATGTCATCACCCAATTGCATAGCTATAACACCGCCAATCTTCACAACACGATCAACAAACTTGGAATCAATAAAGCCAGACACGAAGACAAAATCAAACCCCTCATCTAGTAAAGAACTTTGTCGTTCCAAATCAGGTTCCACCACCACATCAATGTCATAATCATTCACGAACATGGAACCTCCATCAGCCACGCTATCGATGGCAACGTTCAAAACAAGAGCCTTATGGCCTTTTTTTATAAGCCCCTCATTAGCAAAATCTTGCCAAAGCAAATTCCAATACTCCAAACTGATAGAACCAGAATTTTGATGAAAATCAACAGCATGAAAAACCAAACATGAAGGTCCTTTTAAAACGGACATCATGCAAGGCAAAGTGATAATCACCGTTGCTAAAAACAGGGAACGAGACAAAACAAGTAAGAACCTTGGATCCGGAAGCTTAATAACGAAAAGGGTATCAGGATTTAATGAAATCATTGGACTTTGCAAATGATTGTTCTGATTGTTGTTGTGGTTATTGGGTCGATACCCACCACCCATCTCCATGTCAAATGACCGGATCTGTATCTGAAGCGAGACACAAGAGCTCAATTTCGCTAAATTTCGCCAAATTTGGCTAAAGACACCTTTGATGGCAAAGGTTGCTGGAAAAACCAAAGAGATTGGGGAAACAGAAACACAGAGACAAAACCAAAACAGCGGAGAAAGTGCGTTCATCTAGCGAGTGCAAAACCTAGCAGCGGTGTGGTTTCCACCCACAAGAGCAACACGTGTGGTTTGGATTCTGCACCAGAGGATAAACAATGACCTAAACCTCTCTATCTCCATGGTTATTCTACTTCTGAAACCCCCTCTTCTTTCCCTCCCTTTTATGCTTTCTTCTCTCTTTACAAATATCAGATCAGACCAATGCAGGTCCAGAATAACCCAGATTTACGTTCTCTTACCATGGATCATCTGAAACCTAACCAACCTGAACCAAAATTGAGAGAAGAAGTTACTACAGGAGGTAGAGTGAGAGAGAGTGACTTCTTTTTGGGTTGTGTGAGGGGGAGGAAAGAAAGAGCCGCTTATATAGACAGGGAAATTTCAACTGCAAGTAAGAATATAGATATTAAATATGGGTTTGATGAGTTGTGAGTTTTGAGTGATCCTCCTTAATTTGGCCTAACTGTAGAGGTTATTTTTCAATTTTCATGCCGTGTGGGAGCAGTGTTCATAACGGTAATTTCCAAAGACCTTATTGGTAAAAACAGATTTGGCCATTCGGGCTCTATCCACCTTGTTTGATTCAATGAGTAATAATGCATTATTAATTGATTTTTTTAATCTTTAATTTAATCTTAATCCTTACCATTAAGAGAATATTATATACATAAATTCATTCCAATTCTTATTTGTCAAGCATTAATTTTATTATTATATTAATTAATTCAAAAGTTAATTCACTCCCTTTTTTTAATTTTTAACATGAAAAAAATTTATTCTTTACAAAGTACTTATTTCTAGGCCCAGCTTTGGCTATAATCAATTCAATATTTCACCTAATGGTCCAATTAATTTTTATTTATATTTTCAAATGCTTGGAAAATGGAGTTTTGGATAATGATACATAAACATAATAATACACAAGCTTTAGTCTCATTGCTCAAGTGATGATTTATTTATTTTTGAATAAATTAAAGGACGAAAAAAAAAATTTTGAACGTGTACAAAAAAATTTAAATTTTAAAATAATAATATTTTTTATTGATTCAATTTTTCATGGGAAAAGAATAAAGAAAAACAACTTTATAAGAATTGTTAGAGTAACAATTTATTATACTTATTGTGAACAAGTAAAACTTTTCAAGCGAGAAATGCAACTTTTACAATCATTTAAAAAAGGAAGAGAAAAAAATTAAGCACTAAAGTAGTGTTTGGTATAATTTTTAAAATCATCATGGTGATTTAATTATTATGATAATAAGATTATTAAAATGATTCAATCATAATGATTTTAAATTATCATATTTGATATAATATTATAAATTATTAGTACTTTTAAATCATTGTATTTGATATTCTATGAAAAAATAAATCAAATAATAAAAAATATCTAAAATAACCTTAAAAAATATTTAATACTTATTGAATCGGCAATTTATAAAATAGTTATACATCATTTTATAAAAAAATTATAAAGTATAAATCAATTTTGATAAAAATAATTTTTTTCAAAAATATTAAATAAATTTATTATCTTTGTTTAGTCAATATAAATTTATAATATAAAACTTTTTTTAAAAATAAGTTATTAAAAATTGATATTTTTTAAAATTTTTAGTGGTCAATTTCTTGAGATCATGTTAACTATATTTTTTATTAAAGTAAATTAATAAAAAAATTATATTGAAAATTACTTTGTCATGATGACAAAACTTTCTCATTTTTTAAATTAAAAATCAGATTACTCTCCAAAATCATGATTTTCTTTTTTTAGTAATTTGAAATTACCACAATATAAAATTTTTAAATTACTATCAAATAAAGTAATGCAATTACTGAATACAAATTATCGTAACTTTTAAATGAATCATCTCGAATCAAACACTCTCTAAAAGCATTTACAAGAAAGAGAATTATATCATGTTGCGAGTATAGAAAAAAAGCTTCACACTGTATTATTATGTAAAATGTAATAGAAAATACATCAAATAATAATAAAATAAATCTTTCACTTTTTTACTTTTCTTTCCTTTACTATTTTCTATCAACGCTATAACATAGTTTATATGAAACAAAGTATAAAAGAAGAAACTCTGCAAACAGAAATTGTCTTTTTTGTTTCTTTAGTGAAGTAACTTAAATTCTAAGCAAACTCTACAAACAAGAAAGACTAAAGTAGAAAACGTAAGCGAAGTCTGTTCTCGGTAACACATGAACCGTAATATATATATTAATAATTAGGAGCCAAAGCAGCGCCCATGGTAGCACAAACTTCTTCAGAAACATGAAATATATATATGGAGGAACTCAAGGGCTAGAGGGGAGTGGGAGGTGGAGACAAGAAAGGAATAGAGGGAATTGTAGTTGGAATTGTAGGGATCGATGGCATGCTTGGCAATGGAGGCAGAGAGAGCCTTGGGGAAGTAGGCAAGTTGGGCAAGCTGGGAAGTGGAGGAAGAGGAAGTGTACTGCCAGGATTCGACTAAGATGGTTGAGTAGTTGGCAAGGTTGGAAGTGTGGGCTGTGGAAGATTCGGGATAGAAGGCAATGGTGGCAGTGTTGGCAAACTTGGGATTGGAGGCATGGGTGGCAATTGCTGAAGACGCCGAGCGGCTAGGCTAACCTCGATGCTTGAAAATGACACTGCAATGAAGAAGGCTAAAATGAAAAAGTTGGAAGAGGCCATTTTGCAGTAAGCTAAAGTTGAGGAACAAGTGGGAGAGATGATGTAAGATTAATGGAGTAAACAGAATGAGGAATTCAGTTCAGGTTTGCATGGGGAAAATCATGGCTAGTGTTGGGTATTTATAGCCAGAGAAATGTGTTCAGTTCAATTGACAAAATCGTGAGGGACATTTTTTTTTCTGTTCTCATAGTTAGCTGACCTTTTGGCCTTCTCATCCATCTTTCATTGACAAAAAACTACATTTGTTGGTTGATTACTTGTGGTTTGGGCTAAATGAGTTTAATTAATACATATATTTCTAATAGTAATTCAATCGAATTAGGATACCAAACTCCTAGCTGATAGTTGATTTAATTGGTCGGTTGTCTAATCTTACTCTAACTAAGCCACCTAGAAGCTATGAGATCACAGGGTTTCTTACCCAATTTTTCCGATAATCTTGCAGTATAACAAATTACATGTTGCTTACTTGCTTTTCATATCCTCAGTGCGGTGGTGAACAAAAAAAAATGCATGGCAATTAAATTAGGCTCTGTTTCTAGCAAATCCCACCTACAATTTAACCATTCATGCATATTTAAAAAAAAAAAAAAAAAGCCTGTACGTATGTTTGAATTAGGACTAAAAAGAAACTAAAGTGAAAGAAAAATGATGAAAGAAAATTTACTAATACTGAGAATCGAATTTTAACTTTATAAGAATCTATCTTTTAATGAAATAAATGAATTATTTAATTTAAATCCCAAAATTATGAATTATCGATTACTAAAAATAAGAATAAAAGAATCTGTTGTGAAAGAATTACTGTTAAAAACTTGTCTAGAATTCAACAAAATTTTTGCACGTATCTTCTCGGATTAATTTATGTAAAATTGTTAATGTACATTTGAAGGTGCATTTTTGGTAGACGCCATTGGATATGCAGATCCATTTTATTACGTTGAATATGGTATCAAAACTTGCTCCTAAAATGTCCAAAAAAGGAGTTATCAGAATTTTATCTTTTCATCGTGGGTATCTAAGTTTATTCATTGCCTTACATTGAAACAAAGTTTGATATTGAAAGAAAAATAAAATCCCAAAATTAGATTGAAATTTTTTAATATTTTTTCTTTTTGGGTACATAAAATTTTGAAGTCTGCTAGCTTAAATTGGTGCAAATTCTTTTTAGCTTCCCAAGGATTTTGTGGTCCAAGGAGCCCAACTTTAACTTTTACTTTTCCAAGCCATATGCCCACTAACTTGTTTAGGACTTAAGAGATTTGAGAATTATAGCCCAATAAGAAAGGGGAATTTTACAGGTATTCTACGTTATTATGATAAATGGGCTTTTTATATGATCAAAGTTTGGGCATTAATTGTCCCCAACAATGAGGGAATAGTTGTAGAAATTTTTTATGGGCTGGTAGTAGAAGATTTTGTAGTCAAACTCCTCAACCTTTAGTAGCAAAAAGTTTGGGCTTCGGGTTATCCTGGAAGTGGTCGTAAATTTGTGATGCAATCTCTTGCTTTGTATGCTCTCCAATTACATTTCGTGGCATGCAATGGTGCACATTCTAGCAGCTGCAACCCAAGTCTTTGGACATAGTTTGAAGCATTGCAAGGGCCAATGAGAAAACAATAAAAGAAGTAGATGGTAAAGATCAATAAACTTTTACAATATGGATATATAATCATAAACTGATTTCTGATGATACAATACACCCAATGATACAGCAAACTTCTAATATTTGCGAAGACAAGTATGGTGGAAAAAGCAAAACAGCAAAACAGCAAAAAGGGAAAAAGAAAAGAGTAAAGGAAGGGAAAAAATAGAAGAACAGAAAAAGCACTGAAATTGTGAAATAAACGAACGGCTAAAGCCTAAAAGCCTCTATGTTTCCCTGGTAATACAAGCTTAAAGTGCAAAAAGGCCTTAGACAGATAGACCACACCAGAGCAAACGCGCATAGTCCAAACTCTTTGTATCAGGGTTCTGGGAGCACGAACTGGATAATTTCAGGGGCTAGTTTTTGCAGGTGGTGGGGAGAAGAATGGGATGGATGGAATGGTAGTTGGCATTGTGGGGATGGAGGGCAAGCTAGGCAGAGGTGGCAGGGTGACTTTCGGGCCAGTGGGAATGGTAGGCAGTGTAGGCAGGCTAGGAAGTGGAGGTAGAGTGCTGGGCTTGGGAAGTGATGGTTGCGGCAATGTTGGGATTGTTGGCTGTGGGAGATTTGGAATAGATGGCAACGGTGGCAACGTTGCTCCAGGCAAAGTCGGCATTGGTGGCAAAGGTGGCAGCTGGAGAAGATGACGAGCAGCTAGGCCAGCGTTGATGCTTGAAAATGACAAAGCCATGAAGAATGCTAAAATAAAGCAATTGAAAGAGGCCATTTCGAGTGATTTGAAACTAAGCAGAGTGTTATTTTGAAAGGAGTAAAAAAGTTTTCTCTTAATAGTTAGAGACTTTTGAGTGAGGAAGACAAGGCCTGGTGTTGGGTTTATATAGCCCTGGTGTTGGGTTTATATATTAAGTACTGAAGTGAGCCACTTAGATCAATATGTCAAATAGTATAATTGACCAAACCATCCAGGTTACCAAAGTTTCCGCTAATTGGCAGGTTATCTAACAGGAGCATAATGCTCATCGGTTTTTGGGCCTTAATGTACACTTTCCAGTAGAATGTGCTATAGGCATTGGGCTGCCAGCAATCAAGAAGAAGTTGGAGCTTCTCATTTTTCTTTTCTTTCCTTGGGATGGGACTTTACTGGAGAACGCAAGTCATTAACCACGGAACTCCCATCTTCATTTCTCCAGTGGCAAAAGAGTGTTACTCTCTGGATTCAAATCCGTGAAGAGATAGACAATTTTTCATAAACTCGCTAAGTTCAAAAAAAAAAAAAAATTTGCTTAGATCAGATCCGAAAAAAGATATATTGAGCAAAATCTAAAAAATTTTTTATCCCTTTAACAAAATAAAATAAAATAAAAATGTCTATTGTTCTCTGCAATAATTTTAGAAATACTCGACATCATCCGTAGAGCAGGACCTTTTATTCGCTTTAGCAAGGAAAAGAATCGAATTAAATTTTACAGAAAGGCAAGAGAAATTAGTCTTGTTGAGGTCAAGAACTAATCAGGCAGCATTTATTAATATCATCAGTGGTTTCTTCCGATTTATTTTCTATAAAGTATTGTCCAGATCAATTCAAGACCTGCTGACAGTAATGTGCGAAAGTATCATACAACTCAGCAATGTCTAATTCTCTATCTTGTAATAATCAATGATAATGGATTTTTCAATCTCTGGAAGTACTTTTTCCGAGTAGTTAAACGTTGTATCACCACTAATTGTTATTTTTATCGTTGGCCTCCCAAATTCCCTCCGTTTTTTGTTCAAATAATTGAATCCTGTTTTGAGCTCATGTTAAGCTCTAGATATAGCCACTCATTTCTCTCCATTGTCTTGTCTATATTTTGATTCTTTTCTCTGCTAAACTTGTCTATCACGGCTGTTACTAATGGTTATATCATATTCCAAACTCCGCAATCTCTTCTTCTATCTCCTATCACGGCTTCCTTGTAAAAAAATGATTAGATTAATTAATTAGTTTCATGGTCTTCTCTTTAGTAGAAAAGGTAATGGGAATATCAAAAGGGAGAAACAAAAAAGAGTGCAAGAGAAAAGGAGAAAAATGGAATAGAACATAAATAAATAATCCCATAACAACCATTAACGTATCAAAGTACAGCAAATAATGGGAAACTCCCATTTGTACAAACAAATATATGTGGTGAAAAAAGACAATACTGATAAAAATCATCAGACACAAAACGGCTGAAAGCCTCTAATATCTCCATAGAGAGAGTACACATATATTAATAACTAGTCATATGCTATACGACCATAACATGCTAAATTAAATCCACTCCATAGTATCACCTTTTCTATCAAGAGACAGAAAAAGAATTTTCATGGACTAGGAGCAGGTGGTGGGGAGAGGAATGGGATAGAAGGAATTGCAGTTGGGATTGTGGGGATTGAGGGCATGCTTGGTAGCGGGGGCAGAGTGGTCCTTGGTGCAGTCGGCAAAGTGGGCAAAGCAGGCAAGGTAGGCAAAGTAGGCATGCTAGGAAGTGGAGGTAGCGCGCCAGGCCTTGGCAAAGATGGTTGAGTAGTTGGCAATGTTGGTATTGTTGGCTGTGGCAGATTTGGAATTGATGGCAACGGTGGCAGTGGAATAAAAGGTAAAGTTGGTAATGGAGGCAATTGAGGCAATTGCAGGAGATGACGGGCTGCCAGGCCAACATCAATGCTTGCAAATGACAAAGCCAGGAACAAGGTCAAGAAGAAGTAATTGAAAGAAGCCATTTCTTCTGATGATTGTCTTAAGAATTGAAACAAGAAGAGAAAATTCTTTTGGTTCGAGTGAGGAAAACAAGGGCTGGTGGAGGGCTTATATAACTTTAATGCATATGGCTTGGCCTGTCAGGTTTGGTAAGTTTGGGTTCAGGTTGTCATGTATGGTTGGGAAAAAGTGGAAACTTATTTTCCATATCTCGTTAGCTTAACTCCTAATCCATCTTCTTCCGAGAATTGTCAAATGTAGTTGGTATATGCAGATGCTGCAGTCACCAAAGTGATCACACAAATATATCAATATGGACCGAGTCAAATGGTACTCTGAGTTACATTTTACTTCTTGATTGGTTGGTTGGTTATCTAATAGAGTTCTTCTGGAAGCCATTAAAGTTATATCACAACAGCAATGCAGATCAATGGAACTGCATTCAAATGCATCTTCGGTTGTTAAGATGAACTAGTACTTTTTGGAATTTGGATTCCTCTTTGCTTAAGAAGAAACTGATTCTAGGATCTTTTGGTTGATTGAAGTTTTGGAGAACCTATAGTTAATTTCGTAGTTGACAAATTGGAATCCTTTTCTTTGCAAGGATAACAGGATTTTTTTGAACAGGTTAATTTCAGTTGAATTTCTTCACATAACGTACACAATAAACTACTAAGCAGTCCTTTAGAATAGTTACTCGAAATATTATATGATAATATAATTGAAAAGAAGAATACACATCCTCGAAGTAATTTTTTCTTTCTTTTGTCGAGTTCATGAAATTATTTTCTTCTTTTCATTTAAAGATTGATGCTAAACTGTCATTAATTAGTAGATCAGTTACTAATAACTTTCTATTCTAGGTAGAAACAATTGCATTACACCAAATTTGGTCCAAATTCTCATGGATGGACATATGAACAAGCCGGTATCTTGAATCCTAAAGAGAAAATTATCCTCTCTGGGGAGCATTGTATCAGATATTCTCATTTCTTACAAACCATAGAAAACTTACTGCTTTAGGGGAGTCCATTTTATCTGATGCTACAATTAACCAAAAACTACCCAAAGGAACGTCAGTTTTGGAGGGGTTTCTAGGGATGGAATGGAACATAACAAGTGATCCTGTATTCCTCGCATCCATCAATCAAAAAAATTGTAGATTATACATCATGATATTGCTAGGATGACTCATTTAAGACTGATCTAATTGTCAAGTACATATTTGATTCAAGACCAAAGCCTGTCTTCCACATCTCTTGAATTCCCAAACTTCACTTCAAAACCACTGCCGCCTTCCTCAATGCTAAGTACCTTTGCACGTACTCTTTGGGAAGAGATCTCAAAAGCTTGAAAACATCAGCATTTGCTTAGCAAAGATTGGTCCTTGGATCACAGAAAGGTGCCTGCAAAGCAATCATGAGTATATTGTTCTTTATTGTATTCCAGAAATTGTAATGATCTGTTTGAGTTACAAATAGCTAGAGTTTGACTCAGCAAGACAGTGAACTTCAGGTTTATGTTACAAGTTATATGTAAACAATTCAAACATGGTTCAATGGACTCCAAAACAGTATACCTGAGTCATAGTTAATTTTGGGTTGCAGGAGGAGTTTCACACAACATTTCAAAATCAAGTTTGCTAAACCATTCAGGAACTCTATCCATAGCACCAGTATCGACCACAAACAAAGTAGCTAATATATTTCACCTTCTTTTAAATCGAGGAGTTTGCCAACCAATATTTATTTATTTAACTAAGAAAATGAGAATCAATAACGGCGTAGTTGAGTTTAGCCAAGTATACTTGCACTACTCACAGTGTATCCATCTAAACATGCTAAAACAATAACAACCAACACCCTCGACCAACATACTCGAGCATCTTTTTCTTTTTTTGCTTGAGAAAGAGAGTGGACACATATGAACAGTTGGAAGCTTAAAGCAGAATAGCGATAAACCAAACTGCAGTATTATTTCCCTTTCGAGAAAAGGAATCAGGCCGTCTAGGGTACCAACTGAACAAAGAGGAAGTTTAAGTTAAGCAGAAAGGAGCATCATATGTTTTGAAAAATAATCTAGAATCCTCAGAATTTCAAGTGATTAACAGAACCACATACCTCAAATCCTGTTATACCAAAAATTCTTTTGCACGGATGTATTGTAGGGGGTGACTCAATATTAACATATGCAAAACCAAATTAAGCAAATGGAATTGCTTCATCAGGTTGTTCTTGAAACTGATTTCTTTGCAAGAAAATCATTTAACAACAAAAGCTTCTAACAATAGAATTCCTCTTTAAATGCCAAACTCTAAGCCTAAGTAGATAAATATAACAATATAAAAAGATATTATACAAGCTTTTAATTATGGAGTTCTAAAAGATTTTCATTGAAACTCATGAAAAAACTCAGCTTTATCCAATTCTGAACTCTTCAAAATACTTATGAACACAAATTGAAAAAGTCCTTCGAAAAAGAACAAAAGAAACTTACAATTGGGCTATTTCCACCTGACTTTCGATTGGCCTTTTGGCTACTTCTCAGAAACTCATATGCGTCGGCAATACCAACTCTGCTTTTATCACCTCTGCCTCCATTACCTTCCCAATAATCTCCAACCCCTAAAAGAATCAAAGCTCCCCAAGAAAAATAAATAAAACATTGGCTAAAAGAAGAGGGATCTTTGATTCTCGGAGTCTAAAATTAGAATCCTAGAAAGTAAAAATAATATTTTGAGGGAGAAGATGAAATGCGACGTCGCGATTACAAAAGTCTTCGCCGGGGTTATAATACGTGGGGCCCATATGAACTGATATGTAACGTGCCCATTATCCTATGGCACATGGGGCCCGCTTATCTTTTCTTATCAATGTTAAAACGACGCTCCTTCTGGACTAAAAAGGTCAACAGCAACAAAAGCAGTAAGGCAGTCGGTTTCATTTTTACCTTCTTTTTTCTTTCGAGTTCCAACTTACAAGGCCTTTGATAGTTTTTCAGTTTTTTGTTTCTTTTATCTCCATGGTTTTTTCTTTGAAGATCATTGTTGGAGACTTTGTTCACAGGTAATGATTAATGATTGTAATTTCAATAATAAGAAAAACCTTTTTCTTGATCCTGATCGGTTGCTGCTGAGAAAAAACATTTGACTCAAAAAGGTCAAACATTTTCTTACCTTGATCTTTTCTTCTATTTAGCTTGATTGTTATGTTATGTTTGAAGTTAAGGTTTGTTCTTTTTGTTTCTTTGTTTGTTTAAGTGGATCTTTTGATTGCGGTTGAGAATTATTACTGGGTTTTCCTTGAATATTCATGGTTTTTGCTGTATGATATTGATTCATTATATTTTGTTTACATAATTGGATTTTCAACCACCATGGAGTTTGGGGGTGCTGGCGTATTGCCCAAATCTAGTATTGTGACTTTGATTTATCTAGCAGTCCATGAATTCTATTGAGTTTCGATTGCATACTGTGATATTATGATTGATTGTTTTTATTGTATTTAGGAACAGATTTTTCATGTGGGCTCATTCGGTTTTTGTTCATGTGGAACCTTTTGTTACAGGCATGAGGGACTTCATAATTGACTTTGAGTACCTAGTAGAAGGTCTGTGTTGGTATTTTTTCGAGGCTTCGGATATTGTTGCTGAGGAATTAATGGCATTCTTGTCTGTGTTGTTGTCCTTCCTTGAGGAGTTTGTTCATTTCTTTTTTTGTCTGATCTTGATTGCTTAGATTCTTGACAACTTTGGATTTGACATTGGAAGCTTATTCCGATTGGGAGTTGAGGATTTGAGTTTTTTAGATCGTTTGAAGGCTTGCTGTTTAGTTGATTAATTGCATACTGAGACTAGCTCCAATGGGATCGATTCAGAATACTGTTCATTATTGTTGTGTTTCAAAGGGTAACAGGACTCTGTATGAATATGGTGGGGGAGATCATGAGATAGAAAATTTGGCTGCCTTGTGCTTGGAAAGGACTCCCCCATTCCACAAGTGGTATTTTGAAACAATAAGTCAAAAGACTTTTGGGTTTTTGATAGAAGATGGGTATGTTTACTTCATAATTGTTGATAAGGGTCTTGAAAACCTTGGTGTGCTTAAGTTTCTAGAGCACATAAGAGATGAATTTAAAAATTTTGCTAGGAAGGGTTCAAAAGGTAGCTTTTCAGGTATGAGTTCAATTGGCGTCCAAGAGCAACTAGTGCCTGTTATCCAGCGCTTGGTAACTTCATTAGAACATGTTTCGTATGGTGGCAATGATTGGAAGGATGAAACTCCCTCATCAGATCATGAAGGTCTCTCCCCATCTCCAAATAACGCCAATGTGCAACTTGAAGCTGCTAGTTCTACTAAAGCCCCTTTGTTGGGCAAATCTAAATCTAGCAAGCAAGAGAAGAAGAAGTTGAAGGATCACGTGATTGCAGTGAGAGATATTGAGTTGGAGGAGCATCGGAAATCTACAGATAGAGGAGTGAAGCTTGATTCAACAGCATTGGATTCTAATAACCAAAATGGAGCAAGTTCTTCGATCTCATTGCAGAAGGACTTTGGTTCAATGAGGATCAGATCTGGCTCTCAGAGCATTCGAAAAAAGTGGTGGCGCCACGTCCGGATTGTTCTTGCTATTGATGCAGCTGTTTGTTTGCTATTGCTTGTGATTTGGTTGTCAATCTGTAAGGGCATTGAGTGTACCCATTCATGATTCCAAATCAATGCCACAATTGAAGTTTCATCTTCAGGACCAGGTATAAAAAATCCTGTAAGAATAGGTTTAAGCAGAGAGGGAATGGTTGAAAGCAATATATCAATCTTGTTAGTGGGTTTAAATATCTCATCAAGGTATGTGTCTCAAATTACACAGGCAGTGGCATTAGGTGTACAGAGTCCTCTGTATAGATTCATAGTTTTATGCATTTGTACATCAAAATCATATTGTTATCTGAGTGTTTTTTACGCCATATTCTGCATCAATTATAATGTTTGTAGTTGCGGGCGCAAATGAGATTTTCTCTCCACAACTTATTCTTTTCTGAATTTCATGTTTCAAAATATATGCAAAGGTTTATGTTGATACTTGATTAATCTGCTGAAAGTAGGAATTTTTGTTCTCAGTTCTCACTGAATAAATCTAACAGTTTTATGTTAGTACTTGATTTTAAGGATTGGATTTAGAAACTCAAGTCATGAGCTTGGAGTGAGACTGAAACCTATAGTCGAAAGTGTGCTCTTTGTGGAGGACACTAAGATCGTAGGAATCCCATCAAAGTATTGTAACACAATGGAAGCATAGAGAGAGAGAGAGAGAGATACTGATCTGAAAAGGATTATCAATAAAAAAGAAGCTGAAAATGATCACCAAAAGGTTTTAAATTAAAAAATTACAAAATACAAAATGTTATCTCCCAACCCCAGCCCATACATCCTTTGCAAGATCCCCTATTAAACACAGATACAGAAGCAACATATTATTACAACACGAACAAAGTAGTTATTTCTTGAAATTACAAGGAACAAGCATTATTTTTTTAATCGTATTGTCATTTATAAATCAAGCACATTCTTTAGAACAAGGAGAATGCAAAAGCAAATGATAAAAAGAGATGAAATTAGAAAGTTAGCACCAAAATGATCGGTTCTTCACTACAACTCTGTTTTTTCCGTCCATAATGCTTTCCTTGTAATCCAATGTCCATTTCTCAAAAGTACAGTCAACAAAGTCATAGTAGCCACCATGCAGAGAAAGCACCCCTTTCTTCACCTTTTCTTCTATCCATGGATAAGTAAGCAGGTTTAACAGTGAACAGTTGATAGATTCCTGAAAAGAAGAATATCATTAAATTCATCATTTGATTTTACACGTCAAGCCACTTCTACTGAGTTTTTACTTTCTCTAGCCAAAATTTTACCCATTCCAGCAAAAATGAAACATTTACAACAGGCATGAATGAAAACCCAAGGCAGAATATTTGTGTTGGACCAAACAGTCAAACTCCTAGAGAGTAAGAGTACCTTCTCACAATGCGTGCACTGCTGGTCAAAACTGAAGTTGGAAGCAGCAGCCTTTGTACTTAGCTTGGCATTCTTTCCAACAATAACCCAGCTTCGGATAAAGCTAATGAAACAAGAGAGTTTATCTAAGTAAGCGAAAATGCATACACGATTACTCGTAATGATAGATTAAAATGCTAAAAAAAAGCTGTTGTTCTAACTAAACCTTGAATCTACTTCATCTTGCATATTCATGAGGGCACGAATGCCACCGCAGCAGCTATGGCCAATGATTAAAATGTTTTCAACCTGCAAAAGGAATTGCGCTAATAGTTATACGTACATTCAGAGGGCAATAAAAGATTATAGAACCTTGAAAAAAGGGAAATAGATAGATATAGTGACTTACTCCAAGGGAATTTACAGCAAATTCCAATGCCGCATTTGTTTCTGATGGCCCACTCTGCGCAAACAGAAAAGAATTTACAATATCATTTCTTGAGCGCAGACTCTGTAGCATTGAAAATCAAGCATAACTTAAGTTAAATAAAAGCACAGATTATATACCTCGTATGTGGGCACCAAATTTGCGACATTGCGAACCATGAAGGCTTCTCCTGGTTGAAATCCCAAGATGTTTGAGGGGCATACCCTAGAGTCTGCACAAGCAATCACCATAAACTGTTCTCGAAATGGTCAGTACAGAAAACACTCTACCCCACATTTGAAGAACTAAATTGGCAAATCGGTAATAAAAGCCCCTGAACTAAAATTCAATAATTATCCAAATCTCTATATTTTTTTTCAATCAATTAAACCCTCAAACATCTATTTTCATCAATTTAGCTCTTGTTAGAGGAAAAATGATTAATTGTTTCTGTCCAATTAGGGGCTTAATTGGGTGGAATTAGATGTTCAAGGGTTCAATAGATTCGAAATAAATGATTCAAGACTTGATTGCAACAAAACATCAAGATCTTAAATGATTACTGCATTTTTGTTTGAAGACTTTTTTTACCCTTTTGCCAACTAAATTTAAACAAAAATACAAAAGACTACAAGAAAATATGGGTCATAGAAAAAAACTATAATGAATCACTGGAAGAAATATCATTACTTTAGGAGCTTGACCCTTGGAAAGTGCTTGAAAGTGTTCCGAGTTTTCCCTGCTCAAACAAGAATATTGGATCAAAGGACAGACCACTTCTAATTCAAACTAAAACACCTTGGCCAAGAATTCGCAGCTTACATGTATTTATGCTTTTTGAAACTCAGGAATCTATTTTTCATTTCATCAAACAAATCACATCCGCTTCCCATGTCCACTAGGCTCTCTTGTTTGTCACCTTTAAGCTCCCGTGTTAGAGCTGAAGGCTCTGCCGAAGCCCTCAATTTCACACCTGTGTTGCTCCTACAAATGTCAGATAAAGACATTTGTGGAAGCATAAAATAGATTTATCAGTCAAACTGAATGCAAGAAACTATATTGCAGGTGAGTTAAACTAAATTGGAAATAAGCTTATCTCTTAGGGTCAACCCAGAAACTTGCATTGTAGTCGTAATCTTAAATTGTATAACTTCTCCTATAACAAATCATCAAACAAGATGAATCAGAGCTTGAACCAATTTGCAAAAGATCTTACAAATCCCCATGATTCTAATTCCCTTATATGAAGAACATCAAATGGTTGTAGCTAAAGGGACAAAATTTTATCAACACCAGCTCAATTCATTAGATCCCACAACCTTAATTCTCATTTTCTAAATCAGTTCAAGCCTTATTAATGCCATAGAGCAACAGTTAAATTGCAAAAGGTTTCTGCAGTAACAGATTAAGTCACTGAAAGTGCTACCAGATTCTTTTTACAGAAAAGAAAAAGAATAATAATTGTTACTTTTAATCCAAAAGAAGTTAATAAACTTCTTTAGTTTCTTTCTTCTTATTCCATTTTTGCCAAATTTAGTTAACGCAATACCAATACCTTACCTGCAACAGCATAAAGGTATGAACATAAAAAAAGATTAAACATTTGGAGCTATAGCTCTCCAATGAAACACCTAAATAAGAGGTAACAGAAACAAATCTGAGATTTTTAACAGAGGGAAAACTGATTAAAACAGTCCCTAACCTGAAAGAAGTCCAAAGCCTCAACTGGGTCTGCTGAATTTCCCCACTTTTGACCCTGTAACCAAAGATCTGCTAACAAACCAGTAAACCCACATTAAAAAAAATGCATAAAAACATGTACATGAAGTATTAAATGATAAAGAGAGAAAGAGAGAGGTTACGGTTTACCGTTAATGTTCCATTTGGTAAAGGTTCTTTTGAAAGAGAGGTAGGTGCAAGAGCTGCCATTGGAATTGGATGGATCTAAAAATAATAGGTGAGGGAGTCTCGGGTGAGGAGTAAAGGAGCAGAGCGTTCTTTGGGTGATGAAAGAAATGCAGGAACTAGGTAAAGGAGTGGTGAAGATATTTATGAGAGTCATTCAAAGCATTAAAACCAGGGAAAGGGAGAGTTTTTAAAAGGTGGTTGTGTGTTGGTTGGATCAAAACTACACTTGTTTAGTTGTTTTGTGCTCCGATAAAGACGGAGAAAACAATGTCAAATTTGCAAATCCACCGTCTACATCTACCGTAAAATGAAAAAAAGTTCTCTACACAAGAAGATGCTGACAACACATGCCCAAAACCGTTTTGGACATGCATGAAATTCATGCAAATTTTCAAAGCATGGTTGACATTTCAATGAAGAAATTAGGGTTTGAATATATGACAATTATTTATATTTAACATCTGTTTACAGAGATTTCAATTTTTAATTTTAATAATTTAAGATTTAATCTTTGATAATTTGGTGTAACAAAAATAATTATTTACATGTACATAAATAAATCAAGAATTAAATATCTTTAAAGTGTAATTTTCGTTAATTTATTGATTTCATCTCAACCCAAATTCCAAACCGGATTTATGAAACGGAGAGCACCAAATCCATTACTATCTTATATGATAAGCGCAGAATTTGAAGAATATGAAGTTAAAATACATAGACTAATACTATAACTCTCACGCCTAATCCACAAGAGTCACAATCTTTTCATGCTCAAACCATATTGATCTTTGCTCAAAAAATAAATTAACATTACACCTTGTTGGTGTGATCATTCAAAAAGAATTTAAATATTAATAAAAAAAAAAAACCTCTTTAAAAGTATACTTGATCACGGATGAAATCCTTTCTTGCAAAGGAGACACACCATATTGACATTGCAAAAACTTAATTGATTATTATATTACAATTAATTAATTATAAATTGTGTAAAATTTAATATAGAACGCACATTTATAAATAATGATTCTCGTATAATTTTTTTGTTGTGATTACCCAAATGTAAAATTATAGATGAAATGCTCAGCTATATACCTATCAGAAAAGAGGATTAAAACAGGAAAGTCTATAGCATATGTAATGTGATTGGACGACACGTAATACTCTATTGAAAAAATTCCTAGAAATGAGAGGGAGGAAGCACGATGAATAAGAAAAGTATTGGAAAAGAGAATAAAGGAGCTCAACAAAGAAGAAAAAAGATCAACACGACACATCCTTTTCGATCCAGCCGGAATGCAGATTGCAGAGCTGATCACTAATTGCTGAGCGGTCCATCGACGTTAAGGCAAAGTAGTAGCATCATCTTGAAGTTCTTAAACCATGTGTCGAGGGATTTCAAGCGCAAAACTCGTCGTACCATGCATATTTTTTTCAAGCTTCCACCCAAATGTCACTGGCCCTTGGATTTCCTAGCTCATTTTTCATTCACGGTAATTGCAGCAAGAAAATGTTGATACAAACAAGAGAGCTCTGCTTGAAAATGAGTCATCCATAGCCTCCAAATGGATCATGCCGCTGTGAGATTCATAGTAATAACTTGTTTCACAGATTCCAGAACTTAATTTCTAGACATGAAATAGGGCCTGCCAACAGTAAAAATTCTCCCCAGAGGAAACAAACTACAAAACATTTCAAACCCATAGAACTCCACCGAGGTGCAAAGCTAAAGAAGCCATCTGGACTAATTGCATCATAAACAACAAATGCTTTGGGCAATGCTAGCATTCTTGTCCAGCAGCAAGTTCACAATTACCAGCTCAACTCTGTGACTCATTGCCACATTCATACAAAAGATTCTCATTACCCATGATTCCATGTCTATGACTAACCAAATATTCATGATACACTTCTAAATGGATAGGAGATACTATATCACATTCATGGATAGCGTACCTTTGCTGCTGCAAAAGAGAAAGTTATCAATTACTCCACTCTGCAATTGCTATGGTACACAGATATGAAAGCTGTTAGCTTCGTTCCCAAGTGATCTGTTCTTCCACGGCCTGCTTTTGGACATCTCCTCAGCATCTAAATCTGTGAGCAATTTCACCACTAGGAAGAAGAATTGGAAGCAACCTCCAATTTTTGACAGGAAATAAGACAACATGCTACATGTCTTCCCAGGCCAATACCTTACAATGCGCTTAAGGGCACATTTGGTTCGTGGAATCTTGAATTCTAGAAAAAAATGTGATTTTTAAAAAATTATGATACTCAGTGTTTTTTTTTATTTTCAGGACATCTCGTACTCATATTTATTCATTTGGTTTAGGAGAATTTATATTTATTAATTTTTGAATAATTACCATAATCTCTTTAACATATATGATAGCTCTTTACATGTATGATGATAACTTTTTATTAGTTTTTATTAATAATAAATACTCAACAGATAAATAATGTCTTTAACAACAAAAGAAGATCAATAATTTTTTTATTACTATTTTTTTTATAAAATATCATCAATAAAAAAATATTAAGGATTATTTAAGATATCTTTTATTTTTTAAAAAAGAATTATTTAAGATATTTTTGTTTTAAAAATGCTTTAAATAAACCTTATTTTTTTAAAAGGGGATTATTTAAAGCATTTTGAGGATTATTTAAGGTGTTTTGGTTCAAAAATATCTTAAATAATCTCTTTTAAATATATTAGAAGATTATTTAAGGTATTTTTTTATCTAAAAACCTCTTAAATAATGTCTTTTAAAAAATATTAAATGATTATTTGATATGATTTTTATCCACAAATGCCTTAAATAATCCCTTTTAAAATGTACCAGAGGATTATTTAAAGCATTTTTTATCCAAAAAATACCTTAAATAATCTCTTAAAATTGTTTGAAGGGTATTCAATTTTTTAGACCGTATTATTTAAGGTATTTTTTTAATTAAAAATGTCTTAAATAATTCCTTTCATTACTTATAAATTTTAAAATAAAATATAAAAAAATTACACTAACTCAGTCGGTTAAAGCATATAGCTATAAATTATAAAATCGTTGTTACGATTACTCCTTCTAATGCTTTAATGTTACCAAATCACAACTACAATAATTTTCTTGTCATCATAATTATAATAATTTTTATTACTGTTTTCAATCTTATTACTCATCCAAATGAAACTTTAGTCGTCTCTCTTTTATGATATGATTTATTGTAAGATTATAGTTCAATTTTCAATATATATACATTTTTTATTTTTTATTTTCCTCAAACATTATCTTATTTTTTGAAAAAATTTAGGCTTAAATTCAAAGAGTTAAAGCTATATGAATAATTATCTATTTTAATCATTATGACTTTTTCTTTTGCTGTAAAACAAATGTTTTTATTCATATAAGTTTGTTTGAAATAAAATAATATTAATTTATTAATATTTTAAAATTAATAAAAAATTTAAAAAATAATTCTATTTACCAAACCAATTCAATTATTTAAACATGTTCAAAATATATATTTATTTTTAAAAATTTTTTATTCATTTTTGAAATATTAATAAATTTATATTATTTTATTTGAAATAAAGTTACATGAATAGAGTCAATTGCTTTATGACAAAAACAAAATGTTATAACAATTTCAAAGAAATAATTATTCAAAAAGTCAAAATTATTTAAATTGCTAATGTTTTTGAAAGATATTATTTAAAGCGTTTTTGATTAAAAACACATTAAATAATCATTTTTAGAACTTATAAGATTTAAAAGATAAAATATAAAAAAACTATATTAACTTAATTGGTTAAAACATATGACTATTAACCATAAAATTGAAAGTTTGACCCATTCTTCTAGTGTTTATTTTTTAAAATTACTTTTTTTTTTTGGATTATATAAGACGTATTTTTTATCAAAAAACAACTTAAATAATGTTGATCAATTTTTTTAGAAGATCATTTAAGATACTTTTTGTTAAAAAATGTTTTAAATAAACTCATTCAAGTTTTTATAAATGATTATTTAAAACATTTTTAATCAAATAATCTCAAAAAAAATTAAACAATTTTATTTAAAGTATTTTTTACTAAAAAACGCCTTAAATAATCTCATTTTATTTTTTATAGATATTATTTATGATATTTTTGGCCAATTAATCCCTAAAAAAAATTAAACAGAATTATTTAAAGCATTTTCGATTAAAAAATATTTTAAATAATCTAAAAAAAATTGAACATGATTATTTAAGATATTTTTCATACCAAACACCATTAATTGCAATATAAAAAAAAAAATTTTAGCAGTAAAAATCTACAACTGATTTACAATCACTTTAGACATACTTTTTAAAATGATAACGACTATTTTATAATTTTTTATTCAGGTCAAAATTAAAAATAACGTAACTTTTCCCTTCGAAATCTAGAATACTACAGGGAAAGATGGATTTCTGATTCCAAGACTTTGAGTACTATTAAAAATCTGTCACTTTTCCTCGAAATCGAATTACCGTGAACCAATCGTTGAAATCAAATAACCAACAATAAGGTTCCGGAAGAAAATACATAGATTCTCCCGAACCAAACGCCTCCTAAGAGTCAATTAAAACAACACCAGAACCCTATAAGAAGTACAAACACAGATTAAAAGCAAAGACATCCAACCAGTTAAGCACTTCGTATTCCAACATTTCTTTCCTTTACTAAGAGATTCATTATATGAAGAGAACTCTGTTTAAGCATTATCAAATACCAACCATAAAGGAAAGAAAGCGAAATTCACATCACATAGAATGGAAACACTTAAAATGTGCAGCCATCCATATCGCAACTAACTAGAATGAATGATTAGAATAACTTGTGGGCTCTTCAACATCTTATAAAAAAATCATCTATCTCCGTGAATGTTGCAATAAAAAGATGATGCCTGTAACAAGACAAGGAAATTAAACACAGAGCACAGCAACTCAATTACCAAAAAGCTGCACTTGAGTGGGTAGGGGAATGTCGATATTAAACTAAAATATCATACCATACTAGTTAACAGCTATTAAGATATAATAAGAAAGGAAACGGAATATTCAGATTTCAAGTCTCTACATAAGGGTAAGGAGTTTATCAAGCTGAGCATAAAGGATCTTGGGAAAATAGACTTTTGGAGATGTAGCACAATGTTGATACAGAAGATTTCTGCGAATTAGGAGGAATATCTCTCACAATTGGCATAGGATGCCGTTGCTAGAGGATTAACATACAAGCAAGTTAGCAATACTCTGCAACTAGAAGATGAAGTTGCATACTTTAAACCAGAATCTGACAATTTCAATTGCAATTCATCTTTCAAGTTAAAGGGGGACGTATGTTAAGGTGAGCCAATAAATCATGTGTTTACGTCTTATCCATGGAGCAAGTATATAAAGAAGTGTAGTAAGAATATAACTATTTCAGACTGAAATCTCTAAACTCCTAGGCCATAAGGACTGGACGCCACATATTACCATAAGGTCTGGAGCTTCAGTTCTTAAAGTACAAAAACAGGCTGAAAGAACTGAAGGAAAATTCATTCTTAAAGTGACAGTCGGTTTTTTTTTTTTTTTTTTTGGGGGGTGGGGGGGACAAGAAGAAAGCATAAGCAGTTGCTGCCAGTATTACAGCTTCAGAACTTATACTTGGCAATTCATATTACCAAGTATCCAGTCAAGGTAATAACTAATAGTCAGTTTAACGAGAGAGAGCTTTCAAGCTGCTGAGCAAGACTAATAAAGTAACAATTACTGTGGATAAATAATTCTAGTTAAAACTTTCATGATAGAGAAAGATGCATGAATTACAAGCATGCACAAAGTAAAAGCAAGGATACAATAAACAAAAAATACATTAAAACCAATATTTTGCACCTTTCTAGAAAGGAAGATTAAATAGAGTGAAAACAACCTCTGGGAAGTCATGCTTAGAACAAAGGAAGCAGATTTGCGAACACAAAAGCATTGGTAACTAATCAATAGAGGATCCGTAACAATTGAAACTTCTTCTGCTATTAATCCCCTGTCCATTAAGTCTTCTCAAAAGCAAGAGTAACAAACCTAAATAACTGAATTCAACTTTTTCCAAGCATTCTTCCACTTTCCGCATATCTCAGCATCAGATCTTTTCTCTTTTCAATTTTATAAGAGGGAAAAGAGCAGGGGGAGAAAAAACTCTAAGTAGGAAAAAGAAAATATTAAAGCAGCAATAAGGAGGGAGAAAGAGAAGAGGGGGTGGAGGTGAGGCAATACCTTACTATTATAGTTGATGATTCTTTCTACTCAAAAAAGAGAACCAGTCAGCAAACTAACCACCTATTCCTTTGACATCAAGTATCATGGTGGACAGAATATTCAATCTTCAACCCAAAATCTCTCATGGTTATGTACCAAACCTTCTAACCTATCCTCCCAAACAGGAAAATTCACTCAGAATAAACAGCCAGCCGAAAACAATAAAAATAATGACAAAACATGATGCTACAAAATATACAGTCGAATTCAAACTCTGAAAGAACTATGAAAGGAGATCCCAAGTACCTCCACATAACTAATTACTACAAGCATACAAGTACAACAACTACAACTGCTGCAAAAAACAAAAAACAAGGATCTTACTTCACTAAGTAGCCTTAACCTTGTCATCCCCAACAACTGAGAGTATAGGCAAGCTACTCAAAAACTCATCAAGACCCTCAAAAAACCCATTCCCTTCAATGTTATCCTCCTCCCCATATCCAGCATGATTCCCCTCACTCCTCCTTGGCACCGTCTCTTCCACTTCATTACTAAACTCCACATTCAAATCCAACTTCCCCAAATTCTTTGCTCCTCTTCCCATCTGCTTCCTCCCACTATTCGCCACCCCCCTTCTGCTCGACTCAGCAGTCAGCACACCCTCCTGCACCACGGACACACCACTCACATTCCCACCGGCATTCGCTTGCTCATTACTCCCCTTATTCACTCTCTCACTCTGTGGTTTCTTAGCATTTCTCCCCACAGATCCTTTCCCTTTGGCATTCTTCGCCTTCTTCTTCCTCATCTCATTCTGCCATTCATCATCATCATCATCATCCTCAGAAGTCCCACTTGAATCAGAAATCTCTACATATACATCATGTTCATCATAAAACACTCTTGGTGCAGACTTTTTGGCAGTCTTCTCTTTTCCAGTATTCTTGTTATTAGGGCAAGCAAACATGGTCGAAATAGGTGACCAACTGGGAAAATTACCCCCCATATTCTTACCATTCCCCGAAAATCCTAAAGGGTAAAACCCCCAGCAGCAGAAATACGTGTCATTTCCGTTCACCGGCGGCGACGGTATCACAACTGCATGAAAAGCTCTCCTGCAGTTCTTAGTCTGACATCTCAGGGTACAATCCTCGTACACCTTCGGATACTCATAGAGAACGTAACAGTACGGACAAGCCGTCCAGAAAGTCGGTACCTCTGACACGGTAGCTTCACTAGGCCGAGTCGAATCGCTCTTCTGAGTCATACCAGTTGTCTCAGTCTGACTATGCTCCGTAGGAGTAGGAGGAGGAGGAGTTGTCGTCTGATTAATTTGACCCGTCCGAGTCGGATCAGTCCGATTAAACTGACTCGAGCTAGCGCTTCCTGTCTGATTAACCTGGCTCGTCCGAATGGGCTCGGGCCTATTAATGTGGTTCATCCGTGTAGGCTCGGGACGATTAACCTGGCTCGTCCGTTTAGGATCGGGCCGACTAATCTGGCTCAAACCAACTGATCCTATCTGATTAATCCGACTCGGTCCAGCTAAACCTATCTGATTAATCTGCTTCGTCCAAGTTGGCTCCGGCGGATTATTATTTAAACCCAACTGCCCTCCTCCTTCTAATGCGGCATTTCCATCTCTATTATCACTTCTAGGGCTTCTTCTCACAAATAGTGGTTGCGTGACTTGCGTTTGCGTTTCTTTCTGCGGCGTTTGCATAAACAGCGTTTGCGTTTCTTTCGGCGGCGGAGGTGGTGCTGGTTGCATGAACAGCGTCTGCGTTTGCGGTTGCTGAAGTTGTGGTTGTTGATGATGATGTTGTTGACTGAGTTGACTCGCCTGAGCAAACTGAAGGAACCTCAACTCGTTATCATAAATGGCCTTCTTAGAAGTATTCGACAACACATTCCAAGCTTCAGAAACGAATCGAAAAGCCTGATCTGCGAAAGAGAGCCTGTTCTTCACAGGATTCAGAAGAAGGGCGAGTTTCCTGTACTGACTCGCCACGACTTCCATGGACTGAGTTAACGGTACGAGTTGGAGGATCCCGTACCAGTCTTGAGGATTGGATTGGGCGGTTAAGAGAGTGTCCGTGACGGCCAGGATTTGGTCGGCGAGGATTGGGGCCGATTCTCGAGCTCGGATGGCGAAGGTTCTGGTCCCGTGCAAGTCACGTGAGGCCAGGAGCTTCTCCGCTATGGTCAGCCAACGCTCCGCTTCGGTAGTGTTAGCGTCCATTTCTCTCTCTAAGATTTTGTTTCTCTCTCTTGCTTTTTTGTTGTTGTTTGGCGATGGAAGGAGCAGACAAAAGTGCCACTCGTGTCGCATTCTATGAGTGGACGAAGGAGAACAGTTGTTTTAATGAAATGACAATGGTGTTCCGGTTGGCTTGGATGGGATAAGAATGACTATGTATGGGTATTATTGTCATTTGAGGTTCAGTGCTGAGATGAAAAAAACGGAATGGGGCAAAAAACAGAAACAGAATGGCAAGCTTTGCGGGAAAAGGATGTTTTGGTCTATACCGAAAATTTATGAATCGTTGTACATGAGCCTTTAATAAGGTTGGCAACGGTAATTCCGAGTTTTTGTTTGTTTTGAATTTGATTTAATTTTATATTTATTAAATTTAAATTTAATTTGATTTAAAATTTTTTTTATTTTTTATATTTGATTTTGATTTAATTTGATATTGTATAAATTATATCGGATTTAATTCAATTTAAAATTAATAAAATATTATTTTTTAAATATAAAATATTATTTTTAAATATAAATATTTAAATATATAATTATATAAATATATATAAATAAATAAATTAAATAATTAATTTTTTATATAAATATTTGGTAAAGTCGAGTTTATCTAAAATTCAAATTCGATCTGATCTCAATTTTTTTAACAATACCCAACCCGATTCGAAACTCAAATTTCAAAAAAAAAAAATCTATCTTATTGGATTGAATCGGGTTGAAACCCGTTACGACCAAATTGAGTTGTCAACCTTAACTTTTATTTATACCCTATTTTTTCTCTAATTTTTTTAAAATTATTTTTAAATAAATTATTTAATTATTTTTTAAAAATTTTTTTTACTCATTAAGATATTTTAAAATTATAAATCTTGAAACTCTTAAAGTTTTTAGATTTGTAAATTGAGAAATTTTTAAAAGTTTTTGAATTTATATATTCAAAAATTTATAAAAATTTTCATCTTAGATTGATGAAATAAAAAAAATTCAAAAACCCACATGCTATAATAAGATGTTTTTTGTATAAAAGTTATAATTTTTGTCTATTAATTTATAAATAAATTTATAATTATTTGAAATAGATCATACTCTTTTTGTAATATTAGGAAAATTTTTAAAATACGAAATTTTTTCTCAACTGAATTTATGGATTCTATTAAAATTTTTAAGAATTAAATAAATATTTTTTTGTTAGATTGGGATGATATTGATTAGATGGATTTTAATGGAAACCTAAACACTAAATATAACTTTTTTAATTTGTCGAATAACTTACTAGATTTTTATATCTAATAAATTATAAAATTTATCAAATATATATATTTGAAAACTTTTAAAATTAAAAATAAAAAAATAATTAAGTAATTTTACTTAAAAATAATTTCAAAAAATAATAGAAAAGTGAGGTGCAAATAAGAGATCCTTGTTGTCTAGTTTCCAACATGTGAAGATAAGTCCCTCGTTGAGCCTTTTGACACCTTGCTAACTTGTAAGGGTCATTTTGGTTATCTTATTGTTTTATAAGGGCCGAACCAATCATAAATCTAAAACAACATTCAGTTTTATTATTATTATTATTATTATTATTACAAATAATCTATTCATTACCCAAGAAGCTGTAAACCTTACTAAAAGCATTTACAATAGTGCCCAACATTTACTGTACAAACATTTCTCTACTCAACTCCCATATGTCATTAAGGATTTGATTAACATGGTCAGGAACCATGTTCTTCGCTCTTATTAGTCTTAGCCCCACCAAATTTTTAATTTATTTCAAGAGCTAGTCTTCTTAGCATTCTTCTGAATTGTAAAGCCTGTTGTTCCTCTCAACGCAGATCAAATATATGTAAACTCCCTATGCCAATCTTAGTATCAGAGAAACAAATGCCTTCCCTTTCAGCCTCTTTATTGCCCATTGGAACTCTCTCTCCCAGTCAGCCACTTCCCTTTGTAGATTATATAGCTGCAAAATCTGTTTTCAGATAGTCTTTGGGTATGTTCAATTGAAAAAATATGAGTATTGCTTCTTTTTTTTTTCTTCTAACTTACGTAAGACACAATCCTTATTTATTGACTCCCCCACGATTTTCTGTTTTTAGTAGGGAGCCTTTTAAGAATAGCCATCAAAGTTATTATAACATGCTTAAGAATATGGAATGTACACCATACGAGTCTATGCCAATTAACCTTCGGTTGCTTAGTTCTTAATTCCTTACACAATTTTGCAGTAGTGTAGCTAGGACTATTGGTGCTCCAAACAACCCCATTTTCCTGTCTGCGTTAAGAACTTGGAGGCAACACTTCTCAGCTTGAATAGTTCTTCATGCCCCAACTATAGCTTGGCTTGATTAGGATCTCCCATATGCTGCACCCCTTAAGCACATAGTTCCTCATCCATACTATCCACAATGATCTAGCTTGTGTGTACATGGACCAGAGAAGCCTAAGGACACAAGCTTTATTCCAAATTTCTATATCGTTTAAGCCAAGTCCACTTTCAGACTTTGGTCTGTATATAACTTGCCAGCTAACTTAAGCTTCCTTATTGTGTTAGCCTACGCTTTTCCAGAAAAATCTTAAGCATAGCTGTATGATCTTTTTGATAACCTGCTTAAGGAGGATGAAGTGCTTGCAACAGTAATTGTGATGGCTAAATATCAAAGACTGAAGTAATTGCAACCTCTCGGCATATGAGAGATGCTTTACCGTCCAGCTCTGGATCATAGTTGCAACTTTTTCATTTAATGGTGCACAATCCCTGATGGTAAGCCTGAACGTAACCATTAGTACACCAAGGTACCTGACAGGGAGCTTGCCAAGCTTGAAACTTGTTTCCTTCAAAATTTCTACAGTTCATCTATTGATACACTTGTGCAAATTAGTTCACTTTTTGTACAATTCAGCTGCAATCCAATAACTAAGTCCAAGTTCCCTTTGGTGAAGATAAAAAGATCATCAGCAAAGCTCAGATGTGTCAGTCTAATCTTTTTACACTTTGGGAGGTAGGAAAAAACACCATGATCGCTAGGAAGATCTAATAGCTAGAAAGCACATTCATTACGATGACAAACAAGTAATGAGACATCGGGTCTCCTTGCCTTACTCCGTTTTCTCCGGTGAAATACCCAACCAAGCCACCATTAATGGACAACGAGAACACTGGTGTGATAAGGCAGCTCTTTATCCAGCCAACAAACTTCCCAACAAACCCCATTGTCTCCAGTATTGATATTAGAAACGCCCAGTTCACAAATCAAAAGCCATTTTCAAACCAATTTTTATGGCACATCTAGATGAAAGAGTAGTTTTGCCATACCCTCTCACCAATTCTTGTGCCATTAGAATATTATCCGTTATATTCTTCCCCTTAATGAAGGCACGCTGGTTACTGCTAATCAAGGTTGGCAGAACCTGCTGCACCTTACCTGCCAATATTCTAGTGATGCATTATAGATAACAGAACAACATGATATTGGTCTAAAACCTGTGTCTTTCCAAGATGTCTGAGA
Source organism: Durio zibethinus (assembly GCF_002303985.1). Next base: position 5,986,659 of record NW_019167915.1, on the reverse strand, counting down.
GTATCTTTCCAACTCTCTGTCAACCTTGCCTAGCAGCTTTTTAAATATCCACTGCCTCTTTTAAAATCTGTGTAAATGTCTCCAACCGATTACCTTCACCATCATACAGACTTTTATGGCACTCTTTTTTTGCTCAGTTGCCACCGTTTTATGAAAAAGACCTTGTTTTGATCCGCCCCTTGAATCTTTCTTATCTTGGACTTTTGCCTCCATAAACTTTCTTAAGCTTTCAATAATTCATGTAGTTCCATTGAAAATATCTTCTGTTTTTCAAGATCTGCTGCAGCTAGACTAGTTAAGGCAGTTACTTACAGCGTTGCTAACTCCTCTCTTTTGTCTTTAAATTTATCCATAAATTCACCATATTGCAAAAAGTTGAACTTCTTTAGCACCATCTTTAATATAAATTATTAAAAAAAAAAAAACAAAAAAAAAGCATTTGGCGGATTCTTATTGATTTCTCTCCCAATTCTCAATTCCCATATGCCATACGCATCCACTCCCTTTTTTTATTAATTATGAATCAAGTACATATGTGCAATATTCTTCTTTGTCCTCTATGTTGGATACAAAAACATTTTCATTCCTTATCTTAAGCAAAATGTAAGATACAAATGAGATATTGGATTAAAAATATGTTCATCTTTGAAGGATGGTGCCGGAGATTGATTCTAATCCCTCTTTCTAGCCTTTTTTTCTCCCCTTCTCTTTTGGCTAGGATTAGTTTTTATTCCTAATCTATGGAATTAATCCAACATCATTTCTTAATTACAAATAAACTATTAAAGATTCATTTTAAAGTTTAATTAAAAATTTTTCATCGTATTAGAAAATGCATTTTATAATTGAAGAATCGAAAGCTTAACAAAAGCACACACTTAAGAGAAAGATAATTAATTAGCCTATCTGGTGTTTTTATAACCCTTGTACTTTAATCCAATATTCCTTAATTTAAAAAAATAATAAGAATATCATAATGATTTTTAGGATGTAGATTCAAATTTTACGATTCGTGGATTTAGTCTAATTTTATGTTGATTTAATTTGTTTGTTTTATTTTTTTTTTCATGATGTACTAATTGATTGATAGATATTGAAAAGGCTAAAATATTAAAAAAATTATTGAATATTTCATCTTTTTAAATAATTTTTTATGCTTTTATTATATCAAAATAAACTCTTATTTTTATTAAAAAATTATTTGATATACTAACAATGAAAAATTTTAACTTTACAAGTGATTATATGGAGACACATGTTTCATTTTTTTTTTGAATTATTTTTTAAATATATCATAATCAACATATATCACTTTGTTAACCTGTTTGTAAAGTTAAACAATTACACTGTTGTTGTATTTGATAATTTTTTTAATTTATATTCAAATAAAATATTATTTTATGTTAAAAATTTATTTAAGAATGGATTAAATGTTAATGACTTATTTAAATACAAATTAAATAATAATAATTTTTAATTTATATTCAAATAAACTAATATTTCAAATGAAATATTATTTTATGTCAAGGATTTATTCAAGTACAGATTAAATATTAATAGCTTATTTAGATATAAATTAAATGTTAATAACTTATTAGAATATCAATTAAAAATTAAAAATTTATTTAGACATAATAAAAATATAGAAACTTACTTAAATAAAATAATAATATTCAGTTTTTTTTCACTATTAGAGTCTACTGAAAATTATTTGATTGCGATTGTGATTTCTACCTATAATATGTAACCTCAAAAAAGAAAAAAAAAAACTTCTAACTATAAACATTATTAAACTAGTAATAAAATTTTATATTAATTAAGTTTTAAGCATTATGAGCGTATAAAATATAATAAAAATATCCCAATTTAATTAATTAGAATTTCGTTGAACAAATTTTAAAATCTGACTTTCAATTTAAAATTTAGAGATAACAGAACAACAAGATATTGGTCTAAAACCTGTGTCTTTCCAAGATTTCTGAGAGTATCTTTCCACCTCTCTGTCAACCTTGCCTAGCAGCTTTTTAAATATCCACTGCCTCTTTTAAAATCTGTGTAAATGTCTCCAACCGATTACCTTCACCATCATACAGACTTTTATGGCACACTTTTTTTGCTCAGTTGCCACCTTTTTATGAAAAAAGACCTTGTTTTGATCCGCCCCTTGAATCTATCTTATCTTGGACTTTTGCCTCCATAAACTTTATTCAGATTTCAATAATTCATATGGTTCCATTGAAAGTATCTTTTGTTTTTCAAGATCTGCTCCAGCTAGACTAGTTAAAGCAGTTACTTACAGCGTTGCTAACTCCTCTCTTTTGTCTTTAACTTTATCCATAAATTCACCATATTGCAAAAAGTTGAACTTCTTTAGCACCATCTTTAACCTTTTCAGCTTCTTGTGCAGAATGGCTATTGGCTTATCATTGATTAGTTCCTTCCAGGATTCATTAACTAGCTTTAGAAATTCCTGGTGCTTTGTTTAGAAATTGAAAAACTTGAGAGGCTTTGGTGGGGACTTGTGTGGCACATTCATATTAATCGTGGTCAGATAGTGATCTAATACTTCTGCTGACAAAAACTCCATAAATGAGTCTAACAACTTAGTAAGCCAGGTATCATTTATTAAGACTTTATGCAGTTTCCTTGATAGGGTGTGGTTACTCCATGCGAACAAGGGCCCAGTGAATGGATGGTTCATAATAGCCAACTTATTCAAGCATTTCCTGAAACTCTATAACACTTGGACTAGCAATTTAGGAACCATTATAACCAGAGCTCTCTAAGGGACGAGCTACAACATTAAAGTCACCAGTCAAAATCCACGGGTAGTTAACAAACTCAAATTGTGATGCAAGCAAATGTATCCTTAACCTCCTTCTATCACTTTCATTATTGCTTCCATATATGGTCGAAAGATAAAACTTTTAGGTACTATATAGAATACTACATGATATACTATGGTCTGTTACTTTTACCAAGTCCACATGAAGTTTAAACTTCCACATCAGCCAAATTCTTCCATTATAGACATATGAGCAATTATGAAATTACACCATTCTACAAAACGAGAACTCAACACTTTTTGTATTTTATTCTACTCTATTCTTATTTTCAACAAACAAGTCACCTCCACTTGTAACCTTCTAATCCTATCCATCACCTCCTTTCGTTTCATAGGGGCATTGCCTTCAAACATTCCAATTCATTAATTTCATAAGGATGAGGAAGAAGAAGTGCCTCCTAAGGCATTTTGATCCGCCCTTATCTGCTTGTTCTTGCATTTATCAATGAGGCCTTTCTTCTTATTTTTCATCTGTTTCATCAACTCTACAACCCCATTAGAAGTTACACAAGCTTTCTTGGAGAGTTTGGGAGTAGGTTCATCCACATTCTTCTCTTGAAGACACTCATACTTATATCTTTCTCCACTTCTTCTACCATTTCCAAAATAGCAAATCTGTTTGTAAATTTAGCCTGTGCCTGCTTATCAATTCTTGGCCCAGCTATTATTGATTCACTTCCAGTTTCTTTAGTAGTTCCCACACCCTGTTTTGCCTTTGGCTGCCAGACTTTTAACTACTTCAGTGGTAGGCTTTTGCAAACATGCCTTATCTGTATGACCAAATACTTTGTAATGCTAGTACTTTGGCAACATCCATGGTCTACTGTTTTAATAATAATAATAATATTTTTAATAAAAAATTTATTAATAAAAAAAATAAAAAAAAACAAAAAAAGAAAACAAACAAAAGAAACAAAATAAGACAGAAATCAGAGAGTTGGTACAGCGCCGCTGTCACCAACCCCCGATCAGCCTCCCGACCAGCCACCCTATAGCCACCAACAAACTACCCTACAACCACCTAAACCCCCTAAATCGAAACCCTTTAAAATCTCCAGCCATCTTTCTTATTCGAGGTCTCTGGACTCTCTAACAAAAAAAAGAAGAAAACCCATTCTCAGACGAACTCTTCCCCCTCAAAACACCCTCAACACTCTCAGACAGACTCCATTCCGACGCAAAAGAAAAATCAAACTTCAAATACTCCCCAAAATACCCAAACCGAGAACAAAAACAAATCTAGCCAAAAAAAAAAAAACAACAAGAAAACAACACAGTCCTCCCCGTAGGGAGAAACCTTAACGCCAAGCTCCCTGCAAAAGCAAAAAAATCATCAGTTTCGCCAAAAAAAAAAGTATACCGAAAATTTCAAAACCAGATCTATGCGAATCAATGCCGTTTTCGGTGAAAAGAGCACCAGATCTGAGCTAAGGAGGTTGAACGAAACCTCCTGGTCACTTTTCAAATTTTCGGCCACCGTCGACGACGACCTGCACAGCGGCCGACCCGACGATCGGTGAGCCAGAGAACCCCCCCAGAGCCTTTTTTTTTTGTCGAACGAACAGATTAAAAAAAATTTTTTTTCTGACTTTTATAGAAAACATAGGACCAAAACGACGCCGTTTCGAGCATAGGACCAAAACGACACCGTTTCAAGCGTAGAGGATCCGTGCGTGTACCAAATCCGACCCGAGATCCGTGCAACCCGACCCGATGACCCGTTTCAACCAACCTTGAACCGGTTCAGACGAACCGCCAGTGAACTGGTCTAAACAGCTGGTCGCCCAAACCGTCGATCCAACCATCGAACTGGTCTGACCGCCCGAACCGCCCGGATTAGCGTTGATCAGACCGTTGACCGGTTCAGTTCAGGTAAAAAAATTTTTTTTATTTTTTTATATTATTATTTTTTTTTATTTTTATATTTATGTATGATAAATGTTTAGATTTATTAGGATAAATATCTAATTGTTATTAATGATAAATAAATGAAAACAATATAAAATAATAACTAAAAAATAATATATTTTAAAATTGTTTAAATAATAATAATGAAAAAAAGTTTTTTTATTTTTTCTGCCTAGATGTTGGAGGGAATAAAAAAAAAATTTTTTGAATAAATAATTCTGTCTAAATGTTGAGAAATTATTATTAATAAATTTTCATAAAAAGAAATACATAAGAAATTTTTAATTAATTTTCAAAAAAAAAAAATTATAAGAAACTGAACCTGCTTCGAAGGTCTGCTAGATGATGGGGATTTTTAGAGATATTCGTGTTTTGCTTAAACCTTAAATACTAATTTTTTAATTTTCAAAATCTTCTTAAATCCAAAACCCCATAAAATCCAAGATCCTTGAAATCCAAAGTCCTAAAAAATCCTAAAGACACATGTGAAAATTCTATTTGAAGCAATTTGTTCTCGAATACCGCCTAGATTATGGGGTATTTAAGAAATTTTACTTCGTGAAGTCTTTTCACATGATTTCTTAAATCGCATTAATAATAAGATTAATAAATAAAAGTATAATAAAAATTGGGATCCTAAATATAAACAGTTGCACCTAAGCTCTGCCTAGATGTTGGAGAGTCGGGGTGGTCTCATTATATTTAAGAATCTAACTCTTAAATTGCATTTCATTTTACATGACATTCATTAGCATGATATACGTTAGCATGTTATCATTGATAATTGATTGCATTATTCTCTCTTTAATTTACTGATAAAATATTTTTTTAAAAAAAAAATAATACTAAAAAAAAATCTTTTTGAAATATTAAAAAATAAAATAAAATAACATTTTAAATAATAATAATAATTCTTGGTACTCTGCCTAGATGTTGGAGAGTCACCAACAATTTTCTGTAAAGAGTGTTATTTCATTTTAAGGATTATTGTGTTAAATCTTAAGCGAAAAGAGTTATTTCAAATTCTGCCTAGATGTTGGAGAATTTTAGGATAATTATTTAACTTAAAGATTTTCTCAATATTCCTAAACAAAAATTTTAGCAAAAAATATTTTTTTCAAATGAAGGAAATTAATGTTAAATTTCAAATTAAAACAATTTTTATCCAACATCGAAAATAGCGCATAATTAAATGGTACCAATTTATGGGCGTTGTGGGGGTGCTAATCCTTCCCCACGCGTAACCGACTCTCGGACCCAACCTGATTTTTCGCAGACCGAAATTTATCTTTTTGATAAACTCTAAACTCGTTTTTATAATTTTATTAAAAAGATAAACTTTTGGGTGACCAATCACACCCTAACAAAGATTGGTGGCGACTCCCTTTTTTTTATTTTAAAATATCTCATTTTTACGTCTGACGGTCCCAAAATCGTTACAACATTATTTTATGTCAATGATTTATTTAAGTATAAATTAAATATTAATAGCTTATTTAGATATAAATTAAAGGTTAATAATTTATTTGAATATCAATTAAAAATAAAAAATTTATTTAGACATAATAAAAATATAGAAACTTACTTAAATAAAATAATAATATTCAGTTTTTTTTTTTTTACTATTAGAGTCTACTGCAAATTATTTGATTGCGATTGTGATTTCTACCTATAATATGTAACCTCAAAAAAGAAAAAAAAAACTTTTAACTATAAACATTATTAAACTAGTAATAAAATTTTATATTAATTAAGTTTTAAGCATTATGAGCGTATAAAATATAATAAAAATATCCCAATTTAATTAATTAGAATTTCGTTGAACAAAATTTTAAAATCTGACTTTCAATTTAAAATTTAAAAAAGACTTTATTATATTTATGTGTTGAAAATATTCATTAATTTAACATATTCAAAATTCATTTTATCACCACTTTAATAAAAATATTCGCCATCTGTTAAAAGAGACAAAAGTATACACTATACACAAAGACATTTATGATCAATCATTAACTTGCTTATACTCCAAGATATAATAATCACATAAAATTAAACTTCATAATTGATTTGGTTTTGCCAGATATTATACCAAAATTGTACTATTAATGAATGAAAAAAAAAAATCCAAATAAAAAATACCACAATGAGGGTTGGTTACTATATTTATATTTTGGGTTTAACATGTTATGTGCTATGGTATCTAAATAATTGTTGATTAAACCTTATCATGTCACTAATATTTCTCGATTTAACCTTATCATGTCATTAATATTATTTTGAGAAAGACATGTTATTGCCGATCAATTTAGTATCATAATTACATCCATAAATCATGAACTGTTTCTTGATGGAATAATTATGTAATTTAATTGTATAAAAAAATTATAAATATCATAAAGAATCTATAATTGTTTTTATGAGATTAGATTTAGGAGATCATTGGTTTGTATTGTTGCATGTCATTGTTACTCTTTGATAGCGGAAATTGGAAAATATCATTGGAAATATTATTGATCGATACCTTCTGGAAGCACCCATTTTACTTAATTGCCCAAGTATTCATCAATGTTTTTTACCGATTAGCAACTCCAATTGACGTTTCTTACATTAATGCCACTTAAAATGTGCAGATTTGGCATGCATGTTCGCCTTTAAGTATTTAACTCACTTGTAATAGTAGGGAAAACAAATCTAAACTTTAATTCGATTTGTTAATGGAGTCATTTTTAAAAGTTGATAAATTAATTTGAAATTTAATATTTCAATACTTACAATTTTTTTATGTATATAAATTATGACTTCAATTGTTAAAAAAAAAGTATGTAAAGATTTAATCTATTGTGTAACAATCAAAGGCGATGGGTAATGGGAACTAGAAGAGGCCTTAGCCCTCCCCAAAAGTTTTAAAATCCCTTTATATTAAATTAAATTCATTTAAATTGACTAAATTAAAATTATTAATTTTAATTTTTTTGTGATTTTATTACTTAATCCTATGCATTGCAATTTAATAGATGTTTAAATCACATTAATATTTGTTCATTTATCACACTCAATAATCATTAACTATAAAATTCTTAAAATTAAGAGAATTGTCATAAATTTCAAATAACAATCATGTGTAATTAAATTAACAAAAATCAAATTATTTTTTCTAACTTTTTTAACCGAGACTCAATTTCCAACCGAGCATCAAATGTGTTTTTCTTTTTCTTTTCAAATTTTTTTTTGTACAAAAGACTGAAGCCTAGTTGATTTAAGGCAAAAAAAAAAATGCAAGTTTTAATAATTGAACCCTAATTTGGCAAGAATCCATCTCCTAAAAGATTAAGTAAATCATTTAGACTAAAACTTACGATCCCTTTTTCTTTTAGGTTATTTTTAATTTCTCATCTCCGTATCATTTTTCACTTTTATTTTTACTTCAGATCTCTACGTTGTCATAATTTTTTCCAACAAAAAACTCATATTGGATTTACTCTACGAAAAGATAGAAAAATACTATAACTTTTAATTTCAAAATTTTATTATCATTCTTTTAAAAATACATTTAATTTTCTTATTTTGATAAAATATTTAATAATTGATTTATTCATTCATCTGTTTTATTTTATTTTTAATTGCCAAAAAAAAGAAATTTTTTATAATTTATTAATAAATTGTGTAATTAGTAATTTTATCTTTAATTGTACATCTTATTATCGATAAAAATACAATGTTATCACAATAATATTTTTATTTTATAATTTTATTAGCTTATTATTTTTTTATTAGTATATTATTTGCATATATATATATATATATTAATAAGTATGATAAAATATTTTTTTGAAAAAAAAATATTTTATATATTATTATTTTAGTATTTTCAAGAATAAATATTAAGATCCATCACCGATGACAATTCACACCTTATTGACCTAATGGTCAAGGAGTTCTGAGTGGAATTAGAAGTCTTGGTTTCTAATCAAAACTATCTTTCTTGCTCCACGGGCTATGCCCATCCTATGGTTTTTTTTTTTTTTTTTAAGTTGTGTACCTACTGATCATATTTTAATTTGTCAAAAATAAGCAAAAATATTTAAAAAATCCCTAAACTACTCTATTTATCTTAAAGAAGTTTTTATATTTTTATTATATTCAAACAAATTTTTATTTTTTAATTTGTATTCAAATAAACTTTTATTTTAAATAAAAGATTGGCTTATATTAAAAATTTATTTAAGTGTAAATAAAAAAATTAAAAGTTTATTTGTATATAAATTAAATATTAAGAATTTATTTTAATGTAAATTAAAGATTAAAAATTTATTTAGATATAACAAAAATATAAGACCTTATCGAAAATAAAGTTCAAAGAGTATTTTTTGTGATTTCAGCCAAAAAAAAAAATGTATGGTTCAAATATTATCCTATGAAGCAGAGTAAACAAAAAAAGAAAGGAACATAGAAAATGCAAATTTTTAGTTTTCATAACAATACTACGAAATGTGTAGTTTACTATATATGATTTTGTAGAATTGCTATAATGATGTTATTTTTGTTGGGGAATACCACAGCTCTGATACCATTATTTAGGCTAAAAGCCTTCAATCCAATCACATCAGTGGAAGCGAAATCAAATAATAAATCAAACACACAAGAGATAATAATTTAATGTGGTTCGGTCCAACTGACCTACATCCACGGATAAGAAACAAGATCTACTAGTTGTAGAGAATTACAAACATACATCAAATCATCAAATCATCAACCTCACTCAATAATCAATACTCATAAGACACTCTCAATCTCTTCTAGTCCTATAGAATATTTTCAACCCAAACAAACACAAACCCAAACCATTGTGCACTCTTTCAACATAACCAAACACATACCTATATGCTCCCATACATCATACCTATGTGGACCCTTTCAATCTCCTCTAGTGCACTCACAAACAAACATACACACCCATAAGACGTAGAGCCCCAATACTCCTATGGGATGTCTATCCCACAAAATCCTACAACTCTCTTACATCTTTTTCTCATACCTAACCCTGTAGAGACTTCACCTATTTATAATCATACAAACTTGCCCATTAAGAATCCCTCTCCTCTTAGAATTCTTCTCATGTAAGTCAAACTTGCTTATTAAGAATCTTTTTCCTTTTAGAATTCTTCTCTTGTAAGTCAAACTTACATATTAAGAATCTTCTTTCTCTTAGAATTCTTCTTTTGCAAGTCTTCTTGTCCATCAAATAATATCTGAAAAATCTCAAACAAATCTCTTATGAGATTTGAGTCAATATTCCCAACAATCTCCACTTTGACTCAAATTCCATCAATCATCTATCTTCATGCTAGACATGCTTGGCTTCACCTGTAATGAAAGTCTCACAATCATCTTCTCTTCTCTTGTGTCTTCACGCTTCATACAAACTAATCCTCAATCTTCAAAACTTGAACTCAAATTCTTGAATTAAGCTCCTCTAAGCTTATTTCTTCCCATGTCTTAAACCAAGCTCTTCCCATATCTCGAACTGTCAACTCTTCCTATGTCTTGAACCATCAACTCTTTTTACATCTTGAATCTTCAACTCTTCTCACGTTTCAAACCTTCAGCTTTGATACCACTTGTTGAGGAACACCACAGCTCTGATACCACTTGTTGGGGAATACCACAGCTCTGATACCATTTGTTGGGCTAAAAGCCTCCAATCCAATCACACCAGTGGAAGCGAAATCAAATAATAAATCAAACACACAAGAGATAATAATTTAACGTGGTTCGGTCTAACTGACCTACATCCACGGATGAGAAACAATATCCACTAGTTGTAGAGAATTACATACATACATCAAATCATCAACCTCACTCAACAATCAATACTCATAAGACACTCTCAATCTCCTTTAGTCTTATAAAGTATTTTCAACCCAAACAAACACAAACCCAAACCATTGTGCACTCTTTCAACATAACCAAACACATACCCATATGCTCCCATACATCATATCTATGTGGACCCTCTCAATCTCCTCTAGTTCACTCACAAACAAACATACACACATAAGACGTAGAGCCTCAATACTCCTATAGGGGGTCTATCCCACAAAACCCTACAACTCTCTTACATCTTTTTCTCATACCTAATCCTGTAGAGACTTCACCTATTTATAACCATACAAACTTGCCCATTAAAAATCCTCTCCTCTTAAAATTCTTCTCATGCAAGTCAAACTTACCTATTAAGAATCCCTTTCCTTTTAGAATTCTTCTCTTGCAAGTCAAACTTACCAATTAAGAATCCTCTTTCTCTTAGAATTCTTCTTTTGCAAGTTTACTTGTCCATCAAGCAATATCTGAAAAATCTCAAACAAATCTCAAACAAATTTCTTATGAGATTTGAGTCAATATTCCTAACAATTTTTAACATACTATACTATATATTCACTTAAGCTTTATTAATATATGATTTTGTAGAATTGCTATAATGATGTTATTTTTAATATACCATGTTATATATTCACTTAAAGTTTTATCAGTCACAATATTTATCTTTTGGTTACTAATTTTAGTTGTTTACATAAAAAGTTAAAAAACAAATAAAAAATTGAAATAAAGAATTGAACATATATAGTAACAGAAACACTCAAAATCTCAAATAAAACTTATTTCAATTAAAAAAATAAAAATGCAAAAACCAACTTCAAAAGAGTAAAGAAAGAAACAGGGAATTGATAAAAAAAAAAGGATAACAGTTTTCATGATTATATTAAAGGTTAATGTTATAAATAATTTATAAATTATAATAAAATATTTAATATAATATTAATTTTTAAAAATTTTTAATGTAATATTTAAATTATAAATTTATTATTTAATATAATAATCACTTTTAACATAATTAATTATAAATCTGATATTTAATAAAAAAATAATTTTTTAAATACTTAATTATTACATTAAATATATTTAAAATTTAAATATTATATTAAATCTTTTATTATACTTTAAGAAACATTTCATAATATTAATTTCTATATTAATTATATTAGAATTAATATTTAATTTACTAACAATATATAAATGTTATATATTACCGATCAATCATGTCGTGATATTTCTTTAATAAATAAAAGTAAAAATAGTTAGTTCCTTAAAAATGAAAGTTAAAAGTTTATTTAATTATTAAAATTAATTTATTTTTAAAATTCTGATTAAGTTTTAGTTTATTTATTAATAAAATAAAATAATTAATTTATTAATAATATATAAAATTTATACGTGAATTTAATATAAGCTAATTATATTGTACATACATTCCCTCAGTAACCGGCACAAATACATGAAAAAGCAAATTGAAGTCACCGAAGACACGACTGGTACGAGGGTACAACTGAGTCATAATTTCTGACCAGTATCCAGCATGGTCCACATGTACGATAAAGCAAAACTCAACCATATAAAAATAAAAATCTACATTCCACCAATATTTTCTCCACTTAATAAAAATAATTTATTTTCACCAAAACAATGTGGGAAAATTTTTGCAGGTAAAGCTTTAGCCCCCTCCTTGTTCGGGACATAAAAGGAATCTTGCTATATCTTTCTTCGTTTCCTTTCTTATCTCCCTTTCTTTCCATTTTTTCTCTTTCTGAAAGCAATTGGTAGCTTTGTATCAGGTTCTTGTGAAGTGTCATGAGCAGTTTTTATAAAAAAAATAAATAAATAAAAGAAAAAAATAAAAGCAAATGAATATGAGAAAATCATAAATTCTGACCAATCTCCCTCACTTTCTTCCATTTTCCATACTAACTGAGCTTGGATTGGTAGGCTTTTTCTTTTCTTTTTTTTTGCAACCGTGTGCATCTGCTTTCTATCTCTTTTCCCATCTAGGGTTGGTTTCAATGGTTCCTTCCTGATGTCCTTTCCTTTTTTATTATTATTTTTGTGTAAAGTATTTGATTATTATGTTGGCTTAATTTGGAAAGAAAAAAAATCCATTAGTACTGCAGCTAAGCTCTTTGTCCTACTGTTTCTTATCTGTGATCCCATTTCATATATTTGCTATTTATATCCCAGATTCCCTTCTATACATTTTCCATATCCAGCAACATTTTCACAGTACTTAACCTTGCTAGTTGCTTCTCTCTTGTATTTTGATCGATTTGAGGTGAAAAACTGGTAACTACTTTTTCTTTTTTGGGTTTGATTTCTTGTGACGAAACACCCATTTTTGTTGGTGTTTTTATGTACTTCTGAACAAGGTAATTTTCTTTTATTGCTGTTCCTGGAGGGTTAATGTTATGATTTTTGCTTCCCAACAACATTTGATTTCTCAATATGTGTATTGCCTCTGTCTTTCTCCAAATATGGTTGTCTGCATCTTGCTAATTACCCAGTGCTGGAGCTTAGCATTTTCTTTTGTGATCAGCTGTCCGATAGGATTCTGATGTTTGGATTAAAATTTAGGTCTTCTTTTCCTTTTTATATATTTCCCTTTGAACACCCCTTCTTCCCTCTCTTTCCAGACAACTACTGTTTCTTTGATTGTTTCCCTAGAATATTGTTGTTGCCCTTGTTTCCTTGATATTTTGGTTTGATTTTGTTTGAAGGGTTTAGATGAATTTATCCCTGGAAGAGAATGACGAGAAAAAAAATTCAGATCAAGAAGATTGACAACATAGCGGCAAGACAGGTGACTTTCTCAAAGAGGAGAATAGGACTTTTCAATAAAGCTCATGAGCTTTCCACTCTTTGCGATGCTGAGATAGCTCTTCTAGTCTTTTCACCCATTGGAAAGCTCTTTGAGTACTCCAACACAAGGTTGGTCTCCCTTATCTCATATCTATATGTTAATGCTTTGCCTTTATTCTTGCTCTATCTCTATTGGTTTTATATAGAAATATCTGCCTGCTGTTCCATTTAATGTGCTGAATGTACTCGGGTGAGTGAGAGAGGAAGTGAGAAACATAATTGCTTTGAAGGATCTTTCGAATCAAGTAAAAGTATAAATTCATAATGACTGAATGTACTTGAATCTTATCTTTCTATTACCAAAAATTCTTTTAATAATTTATGTCAGAAGCTGAGGGGTTTTGGGGTGGGAGGCCATGGTTTCAAATGAATGTCTTTATGAATTTTGTTGATGCTAGTTCATACTTTACTGAACCTTGTTTAAGCCATATCTTATGACTGATATGCTATCTTACAAGAAGTTAATATCTGCTATCTTACAAGAAGTTGATGCTTTCCATATATCTTTGCCATGCAACTTAGAACACAACACTGATATTTTACCTTTCATTTTTCTATTTAAGGTGAAAGGTGATCTTTCAGTATGAAATCCCAATTATCTAAATCTTCCTACCAACTTTCATTAATTCCTTAAAGATCATATTTGATGCATAAGATGATAAATAGAATAGGATGATAATCATCCTATATTATGTTTGGTTTATATTTAAATAAAATGATAGGATTATAAGAAGAATTAATTGTCATATTAGTATAGGATGATTCAATTATCTGAAAGTGGAGATGATTATTTTTAATTCATGAGATTGAATTTACATGTCCAATTAAACTTTTAAAAATTATATCAATAATTTAAATTATATAAACTTTGAGAAATGATAATTTTGATCAATAAATAAATTATTCTATTATAATCTTTGCATACATCACACAAGATAGGATGACATTATTTAATCTAATTTTATTTATAATTTTATTTTATCCTATCCTATCATAATCTTGTATACTAAACACATCTTGATTTCATAAGATATGCTCATAAAATATAGGGCTCCGACCAAATGACCAATGCTATATGAAAATCCCCAACAATATTAGAATACCAAAATAAATATTACAATCCCCAAACAACAAATGAGAAATGTGAATCCACTGCCTTAAAAAAAGGTAAATATATATGCATTTGTTAAATTATCTTGTTAATCAGTGTACTAAGGGCACTTACAATTTAACATTGCGAATTACTATATATTTAGAGAGAAATCAGTCTTTCATCTAACATATTGTTAGAAACCTTCATATTACAATCAATTATCAAGATAGTAATTTAAAACTGTGAAGAAATAGTTTGGTGTACTCTAAAAAGTTTTCTGAATTAATATAAGTAACTAGTTTATGTTCTTGATTTTGATATTATAGTAAGTATCGAATTAATTGGATAATGAACATATCTATTCTATTTTGCATGTATAGCCTACAATATTAAACGACTACACCTTATATTTCACCACAATTAAGACTTGCAAATTGGTAGCTCTTATATAAATATATATATAATCAGTGTTACTCTATAATTGGTCATCATTAATATTGGCTTCCCTTTGGTAGCTATCTCAAGAGAAGTACTTAAACCTAGAGTAAATATATCTATTGAGGTGCAACTAGCTAGTGATCATGTGTCTCCAAAGTAAAAATTTGGGATACAAAGAAACACCTGATAATGGCTGGTGTTTTGTTTTCTTTTATCTCTTTTCTTTACATAATAAGAAGAATGCTGAACTAGAATTCATCATGTAAGTGTGTGTATATATTTTTCTCTTTATTTAGAATTAGGTGCAGAAGTGTAATTCTTTTAGAAACTTAATCTCAACCTTTTGTTTTTACATACGGTAGTGAAGTCAGATGCTAGATCAATCAAACAAGATTTATATTGGAGAAGAATTTGAGAGTAAGCATGAATTGAAGACATAAAATTTTGAACATAGGGATAAGTTGCTTTGCCTTTGTTATAATATGGTCTAATTTTATTAATGGTATAATGAATACATGATTTTTTTGATTATCAAGCACATGGATGTCACAAGGATCAATCCTAGTAAATTACTACCACCCCAGGTAAATATACAATGTTATAATTTGAAAAATTATTCTATTTAAAAAAATTGTAAAATTTTGTTTGTTTGCAAATGCTGAGTCCATGTTATTGCATATGAGTTTCACATGGATCTCGTGTGGTATGGATAATCAAGAGGCTATTCTTTTGTACCTCCCTTTTCTCTTGATTTTAATTTCTTTTTCTTTGGCAAAATCAGAAAAATATATTCTAAGTACAATAGAATTAATTGTCATGGAAAAAAAATTGTATATGTGAATCTGACAACACCTTTTCTTAAACAACAAGTAAAGTTTGTTAGGATAAAATCTCCTTTCTAGCTAAATTGGCAATAATTTTTAAGCAATTTAATTTTAAGAAATATATATTTTTGCTAGCCTTAATTCTAATAAAGATCCAAAGAGGATATTCTAAGCTAGTTTCGATCATCCTTAATTGTTAGAGAACAAAACGGGATATATAGCTAGCAACAAGTTTATAAGAGATGCTTTTCCAAATGTGTGAATATTTTTAGTACTTGTGCATTGAAGTAGAGAGACATGAGAAAATGATACTGTTTATTTTCTTTAAGGTAATGTTTGATAATATTTTTAAGATTCATCATGGTAATGCAATTATCAAAGTGATTTTATTACTAAGGTGATCTTATCATTTATGATTTGAAATTACTTTGTTTGATTAACAATTGTTAATTTATATGAATTAAAAATTACGGTATTTGATATTACTAAAAATCAAATATTATTTTATTTAAAAGTACGAAAATAATCATCCTTATTGTAATAATTACACAAGTTAATTATTTAAATATTGTTTAAAGATAATAATTTATAAAACATTAAAATATTTTATTATTTTATAATAAATATAATTAAATTATAAATTTATTTATTTATTAAGTAATCTAATTTTTATAATATCAATTATGTAAAAAAAATTTGAAATCTATTAAAATCATCTTTTTTTGGAAAGTTAAAGCAGAATTTTATTAATATAAGAGAAATACCAAATTATAACTAGGCAACCAAATCATGGTTACGGTATAATCCTTGCTTTGCAAGAGAGTCTGCAAAACAGTTTGTTTCTCTATACACAGGGACAAAAGATATTTTCTGTATGCCTGCAAGGAGGTTGAGAAGTTTGTTGAGAATCACATTTATCTCCAAGGGCTGTCACTGATCTTCTTTAACCAAGAATTTACCCCCTTGGAATCACTTTCAACAATTAACTCTGGCAGCGGGTGAGGTTTGCTTAAATCTATTAGAATCATAATAAAAACCAAAGACATTATATTATATAAAACATAAGAAAAAAATAAAAAAAATGCATAAACTATTTTTGAATTTGCTATAATGAATATTAGTTTAAAAATATAAAAATTTTATAATATAAAATAATTATAATTTAAGAAGAATCAAAATTTTAATTCACATATTAAATGTGTAATATTAATTATTACTAATTTTATATATCATTTCATCTAGATGATAAAAGTTTCTAACCTCTTTGGATAAAAATAAAGGTGCAATGAACCTCAACAATATTCTAATGCATTCTAATTCAAATGCATTCTACTTCTTTAACTTTCATATATAAAAACTTATACCATCCATCCACCACCCCAAAAGAAAAAATAGTAGCATTCACAAAATACATACCTAATATAAGTTCAACATCATCAACAAATTCCATTCTCAGCATTTCATCCACCTCATCAAGAACTTGAAATTTCAATGAACCTAAATGAATATTCTCCCTCTTTATGTGATTCTGAACCATTTGCAATATAGCATCAACTATATCAACTAATAAAAGTATTTAAAAAATGTAGAATTGAACAGCATCTCTAAAACTATCAAAAGCACTTAAATTGAATGATGACCACATTTGACCTTTCATGCAGCCATGTGCCCCAACAACTATATCAACCTCTCTCTTTTGTTTCATCTCTTAGATGTGGTAAGGAGCTCTTCCAGGCTCCATATAAATAACATGATGTCAACCCAACACCTTGTTTCAAAATCTTCAAAAACCTAGGAACAAAAGGTTAATTATCATAAATTTTAGCCATTAAAGAAGGGCAATATCAAAGAATCTGATATCAAGAGAATTATATTTGTAGTGCTATACTTGTTTAGCCAATTTCACAGTTGGTAAAAGTATCAGAATTTTATGTTAAAATAAAAGAACAACTAATAAGGTGAATAAAATGTATAATATATATGCTAAATTTAAAATCATGGAAAGATAAAAAAATTTAATATCTAAAACCATATATTTTTTAAATAGTTAACTTGCATTGTAGTTTATGTCTAAAATTTAAAAGTGTTAATAAGAGATAAACAGGTAGTTTTGGATAATTAAATAATTGGTTTTTCAATTAAATTTTGAAAGTTTTGGATAATTAAACAATTTTTAAATATATTTTGATAAATAATCTAAAATTAGAAAATATTTTGTGTCAAAAATTTTAAGATTTTTCTTAAGTGTCAAAAAAAGAAACCATCTATATAGTTGTCCACATCAATATAGCTTATTTGTAATAATGTATTTTGTAATAATACATATATATATATATATATATGATTTGACTTAGCAAAAATAAAGTTGAAATAATTTAAAAAATTCTAGTTGGAGCTGACCTTTTCCTCATAAAAGAGGTCCTGAGTTTAAGTTATCTATTTCTTATAACTATTCAAAGAAAGGAGAAAGAAAAGATTAGGGATTTTATCAAATTCGTGGTATTTGAATTTGAATGAAATTAATACTGTTCAGAGTAGAAGCAGATAGGTGTTTCTCAGCATTTCTTAAGATCACTTAATGCTAAATAATATACAGAGAATAAAAATTTCTCATTAGCATGATCAAGAAAAGCTTTAATTCATTCACTTAAAAAAGTACTTGTCATGCCTTGCCATATGTAACTGTCCATTTCTTTCTCATTTCATGAGGGCAATCTTCTTTTGCCACTGGAGTTTATATATATTGGTTTTAGTTGCTCGTGCACCCAGCCAATTGTTAATTTTCATTATCAATTTTACATTTCTAAAATCCTTAATTTTAGTTTTAATTGCTCCTGGAAATTTTTCTTCAAGTATCAATTTGTACATTTTATCAAAGTTCACATACAAAATATATGATTAACTTTAATATTAGCCTAAGATTAGATGGTGTAAGTTTTGGGTGGTTAATAAATGATTTAGGTGGGGAAAATCAAGGATTTTAGGATTGTTTTCTACAGTTGATCAATGGCTTCATGTTGCAGGACTTTGATTAACTTTTTGAGATGCACCACTAGGCCAAGATCTATAACCTCGGAACACTTTACTTTGCTATAGGGAACATTTTCTTGGTAAGTAAGGCAGTTAGAATTTGAATCTTAATCACTAATATTAAGAGTCCAACAATTCACAAATAGATCATAAATTTTTTTTTGAAATTACCAGCAGATCATAATAAAGTCATTAGTATAAAGAAAACATTTTAGAAACTATTTATTTACAGTTTTAATACGTTTTTATCAATCTTTAGCTTTGCAATCTTCATGATTAATGAGGTCTACATTATCCATATATATTTCATGAGCAATACATATCAATATATGAATAATGTCATTTGAGAAGATTGTGCAAGATTCAACAGCTAATGGATTAGAGTCTAGAGATGGAGACATGAGACTTTTTTTTTTAAGCTTCTTCAATTCAATGGAAGTAAACTGGAGATGAAACAAGTTATAGCTTACTTAGCTTTTCAGTGAAAAGTAGCTCCAGCTAAATTGAGTAATTCAGTGTTTAATGATCACCATTGACATGGTGGCTTAAAATTGGCATTTTAAAGTTCATATTATTAGAGGTTATGTTTATCATTTACCCAATCACATGGCTTCATAAACTAAGGTATAGTAGGGTAGGTTCTAGTTGGTTGGAATATTTGGACATTGATTTTGAAGATAAGAAATTATAATTTAAAACAAATTTACACAATCTCCTGATCGAAAAAAGTTATTACAAGTTAAAATACTAAAATTATCCCAAGCATGTCAAATTATATTTTAGAAAGTCACAATTTAGTTTTATGAAAGAAAATATAATTTAACAACTTTTCATTTATTGCAAGTTAAAATATTAAAAGTATCCAAATCAATTTGAATAATATTTTTTTATTATTTTTATTTTTTATAAAATAAAAAATAAATATTTCATTTCTAAATTAGTGCAAAAGAACTAAAAATATTATTAAAAGATTTTTTTTTTTTAAGTTTTGAAAGCTCATAAATCAAATCATATGAAATAATGAAACTTGGTTAGAATTGTTAAATTCTGTTTTTCAAAAATGAAAATATTACACATTAACCAAATTTTGTCCAAAATCAAGTTGAACCAAACGCTTATCAACCTTCCTATTGAAACAAGATTTTATTTATTGAGATAAAATTGTTATATATATATATATATATTATATATATTGTAAAGCAAGCTTTTATTGAAAATATAAATCGTTCGTACAGAGAAGTTCTGTCAAGAACCCTTTTAACACCTAAGTTTTTAACACAGACTCCTGCATGATATACTACAACCAGGTATAGCACTATCATAATTCCTTACTTACAGTCTATGAAACTCTGATTCTACAGCCCGAGATAAAATTGTTATATAGACAATATATAAGGGAAATTAGAAGCTTTTAAAGTTAAAAATGTAATTATAATCTTTATACTGGCTAGAACCCTTAACTTTTTGCAAGCGAAGACTTATCCTAGCAAGCACACAGACTAGGTTTGCCTTTCCATATTTATATATGCATCATGTATGGTTAGAAAATACTCAGAAATTGCTCCTTAGATCACCCTACTATGGTTCCTATATATCAGAGATTCATCCCCGAGTCCAATAGGGGTGTGTACTAACAGATATTATATAATATATATGGTCTTCCAACTCTATTGCTAACCAAATATCATCTGTTTTTCTTTTTTCTTTTTTTTTTTTTTTCGGTCAGGAACTATATTCTTCACTCTTATTAGTCTTAGCCCAACCACATTTTTAATTTGTTTCAAGAGCTAGTCTTCTTAGCATTCTTCTGAATTGTAGAGCCTGTTGTTCCTCTCAACGCAGATCAAATATATGTAAACTCTCTATGCCAATCTTAGTATCAAAGAAACAAATGCCTTCCCTTTCAGCCTCTTTATTGCCCATTGGAACTCCCTCTCCCAGTCAGCCACTTCCCTGTGTAGATTATATAGCTGCAAAATCTGTTTTCAGATAGTCTTTGGGTATGTGCAATTGAAAAAAATATGAGTCTTGCTTTTTTTTTTTTTTTTCTTTTTCTAATTTACCAAAGACACAATCCTTATTTATTGACTCCCCCACGATTTTCTGTTTTTAGTAGGGACCCTTTAAAGAATAGCCATCAAAGTTATTATAACATGCTTAAGAATATGGAATGTACACCATACGAGTCTATGCCAATTAACCTTCGGTTGCTTAGTTCTTAATTCCTTACACACTTTTGCAGTAGTGTAGCTAGGACTATTGGTGCTCCAAACAACCTCATTTTCCTGTCTGTGTTAAGAACTTGGAGGCAACACTTCTCAGCTTGAACAGTTTTTTCATGCCCCCACTATAGCTCGGCTTGATTAGGATCTCCCATCCGCTGCACCCCTTAAGCACATAGTTCCTTATCCAGCCTATCCACAATGATCTAGCTTGTGTGTATATGGACCAGAGAAGCCTAAGGACACAAGCTTTATTCCAAATTTCTATATCCTTTAAGCCAAGTCCACTTTTAGACTTTGGTCTATATATAATTTGCCAGCTAACTCAAGCTTCCTTATTGTGTTTGCCTACCCTTTTCCAGAAAAATCTTAAGCATAGCTGTATGATCTTATTGATAACCTGCTTAAGGAGGATGAAGTGCCTGCAACAGTAATTGTGATGGCTAAATATCAAAGACTGAAGTAATTTCAACCTCTCAACATATGAGAGATGCTTTACTGTCCAGCTCTGCATCATAGTTGCAACTTTTTCAATTAATGGTCACAATCCCTGATGGTAAGCCTGAACGTAACCAGTAGTACACCAAGGTACCTGATAGGGAGCTTGCCAAGCTTGAAACTTGTTTCCTTCAAAATTTCTGCAGTTCATCTATTGATACACTTGTGCAAAATAGTTCCTTTTTTGTACAATTCAGCTGCAATCCAATAACTAAGTCCAAGTTCCCTTTGGTGAAGATAAAAAGATCATCAGCGAAGCTCAGATGTGTCAGTCTAATCTTTTTACACTTTAGGTGGTAGGAAAAAACGCCATGATCAGCAGGAAGATCCAATATCTAGAAAGCACATTCATTACGATGACAAACAAGAAATGAGACATTGGGTCTCCTTGCCTTACTCCACTTTCTTCTTTGAAACACCCAACCAAGCCATCATTAATGGACAACGAGAACAATGGTGTGATAAGGCAGCTCTTTATCCAGCCAACAAACTTCCCAAGAAACCCCATTGTCTCCAGTATTGATATTAGAAACGCCCAGTTCAGAAAATCAAAAGCTTTTTTCAAATCAATTTTTATAGCAGATCTAGATGAAAGAGTAGTTTTGCCAGACCCTCTCACCAATTCTTGTGCCATTAGAGCATTATCTGTTATATTCTTCCCCTTAATGAAGGCACCCTGGTTACTGCTAATCAAGGTTGGCAGAACCTGCTGCACTTTACCTACCAATATTCTAGTGATGCATTATAGATAACAGAACAACACGATATTGGTCTAAAACCCCATATATAGATTGGAGATTGGCATTTAGGGACCAAAAATGGTTGAGTCAAAAGCTAAAAGCATTTCACCATGCTGAAAGAAATTCGTCAAAGTTATAGTAAATCCTTCCCCACTATGTTCTAAGCAGTTTTAAATAAATGAGTATTATACCCATTACGCCCTGGTGCTTTATCACAATCATCGGGATGGTAACGGTTTATGTTCGGATGTATTTTTGTTCGTCCCGAACCTAACTTGACATGAAAAATTATTTATTTATTTTTTACATTCGAACCTGACCGATTAAATATTGAATAAATTGTATTCGATTCTATTTGACCTAAAATTAATATAATATTATTTTTTAAATATAAAATATTATTTTTTAATATAAATATAAAATTAAATATATAAAAATATATAAAAAAATAAAAAATAATTTTTTTATATATAAATGGAGTTAGATTAGATGAAATTTGTCTAAAATCTGACATCGATTTTTTTTTATTATTACTAAATCCAACTCAAAACCTGATTTTCAATAAAAAAAAGTTAACTACGAGATTGAGTCAGGTTGAAATCTACTGAGACAGGTTGGACTTGTCAATCCTAACTATTTGTAAGAATATAGCCTTATATATTTCTTCTCCAATGGCATTCTGCGATAACATAGCTCGCCACTCTTCAGTTAAAAACACCTAAATAATGCCAACTAGCAATTTCTGAGAGTATCTTTCCACCTCTCTGTCAACCTTGCCTAGCCGCTTTTTAAATAAATCCACTGCCTCTTTTAAAATCTGTGTAAAGGTCTCCGACGGATTACCTTCACCATCATACAGACTTTTATGGCACTCTTTTTTTGCTCAGTTGCCACCTTTTTATGAAAAAAGACCTTGTTTTGATCCGCCTCTTGAATCTATCTTATCTTGGACTTTTGTCTCCATAAACTTTCTTCAGATTCCAATAATTCATATGGTTCCATTGAAAGTATCTTCTGTTTTTCAAGATCTGCTCCAGCTAGACTAGTTAAAGCAGTTACTTACAGCGTTGCTAACTCCTCTCTTGTCTTTAACTTTATCCATAAATTCACCATATTGCAAAAAGTTGAACTTCTTTAGCACCATCTTTAACCTTTTCAGCTTCTTGTGCAGAATGGCTATTGGCTTACCATTGATTAGTTCCTTACAAGATTCATTAACTAGCTTTAGAAATTCCTGGTGCTTTGTTTAGAAATTGAAAAACTTGAAAGGCTTTGGCGGGGACTTGTGTGGCACATTCATATTAATCGTGGTCAGATAGTGATCTAATACTTCTGCTGACAAAAACTCCATAAATGAGTCTAACAACTTAGTAAGCCAGGTATCATTTATTAAGACTTTCTCCAGTTCCCTTGATAGGGTGTGGTTACTCCATGCAAACAAGGGCCCAGTGAATGGATGGTTCATAATAGCCAACTTATTCAAGCATTTCCTGAAACTCTATAACACTTGGACTAGCAACTTAGGAACCATTATAACCAGAGCTCTCTAAGGGATGAGCTACAACATTAAAGTCACCAGTCAAAATCCACGGGTAGTTAACAAACTCAAATTGTAATGCAAGCAAATGTATCCATAACCTCCTATCACTTTCATTATTGCTTCCATATATGGTTGAAAGATAAAACTTTTAGGTACTATATAGAATACTACATGATATACTATGGTCTGTTACTTTTACCAAGTCCACATGAAGTTTAAACTTCCACATCAGCCAAATTCTACCATTATAGACATATGAGCAATTATGAAATTAGACCATTCTACAAAACGAGAACTCAACACTTTTTGTATTTTATTCTACTCTATTCTTATTTTCAACAAACAAGTCGCCTCCACTTGTAACCTTCTAATCCTACCCATCACCTCCTTTCGTTTCATAGGGGCATTGCCCTCAAACATTCCAATTAATTTCATAAGGATGAGGAAGGAGAAGAGCCTCCTAAGGCATTTTGATCCGCCCTTATCTGCTTGGTCTTGCTTTTATCAATGAGGCCTTTCTTCTTATTTTTCATCTGTTTCATCAACTCTACAACCCCATTAGAAGTTACACAAGCTTTCTTGGAGAGTTTGGGAGTAGGTTCATCCACATTCTTCTCTTGAAGACACTCATATTTATATCTTTCTCCACTTCTTCTACCATTTCCAAAAGTAGCAAATCTGTTTGTAAATTTAGCCTGTGCCTGCTTATCAATTCTTGGCCTAGCTATTATTGATTCACTTCCAGTTTCTTTAGTAGTTCCCACACCCTGTTTTGCCTTTGGCTGCCAGACCTTTAACTACTTCAGTGGTAGGCTTTTGCAAACATGGCTTATCTGTATGACCAAATACTTTGTAATGCTAGTGCTTTGGCAACATCCATGGGACTTCAATTGAAATAGAAGAAATAGTGCCATTGTGAAACATTACATCAATTTACCTAGGGATATCCATATTCCCCTTAACATCTATACAAATCTTGGCATAAACAAGCCGTTCTTGATTTGCCGTTATCTTATCCATATACGGTGAATTAACTAAAGCACTGGCAATGTAGCTCAACCTCTTCTTGCACACCGCTCTAATGGAATGTTTCCCAAATGAATCCAGACAGGCAATCTGTTCATCTGGAACTCCAAGGTTTTTATGCCTGGCTCCCCACTTACTACTATTTTGTATATATGCCAGGGTCCTAATTCCAGAACTCTATTTCGATTTGGCACAGAGGTAAATTGCAATATGAATAAGTTCTCATCAACAGGTTTGATATTAACCAATCCCTCTTTTCCCCATATCAAATTGACGAGTCGCTGAAATTGATTGAAATTGGGAGCCTTACTTATAAATTGTGCTACCAACGAAATTTGCCATTGATAGGCACCTTCTTCGAACACCTCTTCTGAAGGTTTTGTTAACACCTTTCCATTCCATCTTTGTGATAGAAAAAATTGCAGGGATTGGTCTGTCGATGCCTCGAACAGTTTCCTCCAATCAACAGAGTAGTCTTTTGCACATCCTTCCTAAAAGTAATTGCAACGTTTACTTGCAACCCAATTGAACTGACTTTTCTTAGCCCAAGTTAAGAATCAACCAAATGAACAAATCAAAGA